>CM077240.1:7733216-7930716 GCA_039654775.1 Spinibarbus caldwelli
TGGGTGTTTCTTTAACTATGGTCACTTTTGGTAATGCAGATATTTAGCAAATAATCTGTCATTTTCTCACTAGTTAATTTATTTTGCCCACTATCACTGTGAAACAGTGGATAAACATGCACCAAATAAGAATTCTGTCATTATTTTCATTTGTTCTCACTGTCATTAACAAATGTCATTTCCACTACATCTGAAATTATGTCTTGTAGTGTGTTTGATAACATTCCGTGGTGGAAATGGCATTTTAAATATTTTTAGTATAAAATGACAAACTTGTTTGTCTTGCTAGGCTAATTTAACAGCCAGAAATGTATATATCTTAAATAGACACAGTTAACATAATACTATTTTCATTTTTTGCATAACTTGACAACATTTATTTGGAATGACACAATAAAAATGGTCTGTGCAATTTAAGTGATATTTACCATGTTTTTCACACATAACGTCTTACATTAAACATGCTCTGTCACCTTGATAAACACAAACTTACTAACTTTTAAAACAAGAGGTTTAGAGGTAAATTCTTGTTTTGAAAAGCACTGTCACAGAAACAGAAACAATGTAATTTATGCAAATACGTGAATACAAAAAAATGTAATTGTTTATTTTATAATTTTAGATTATCATAGTTTTTTTAAATTTATTTTTTAATTGGATTTCCATTTTTCAAATTCAAAATGGATCAGGGACACAGGTAAAATCTATACATAAATAATACATAATAATAAAATGTTTCAAAGACAGTTTTACTGTGACCTTCACATACCAAAAAAGTGGTTTTAAAAACCAATGAGTAAAAATGCCTCAAGTTGAAGAAATAGGCGTATATCTGTTCACTGATGGCTGTTGCCTAAAACTGTCTAGTGTATGAAAATGAAAGGAAACGATTGCAGGTGGGACTAAAGTAACTGTGGTCTTGTGGAAGCCGCTGTGAAGGTGTGAGCGTGTCGTTCATTCGTCTGGTCTGAGCATGTCTCACGGAGCTCTCGCCTTATTTAAGATAAAAAGGAGGATATGAAGCAGAAAGGATGCAGCCCCCAGCAGAGAGCTGCACTTCTACCATTATTTGATCTCATATTGTAATCCCAGGTGTTTTGAATAATTTATGGAATACGGCTTCTCGTTAAACAGTAATTTATATGTGTCGCAGAGAATAGGTTCTGCAGCCATGCACTTGTAAATAATGAAAGCTAAAATGCTTGTGGTGGAATTTGAATAATAATAATAATAATAATAATAATAATAATACATTTTAAGCATAGATTAGCACAGAATTTTATTGTTCATATATCAAGATTTTAATTCAGGTTTGATATTAAAAATAGAGAGATCATGCATTACAGCTCTCTTTGCAATGTCGGTTATTTGAACTTATTCATAAACTTTCAAATTTAAATAATCTTATATGCTGAAATTTTTTAGAAATAGGAAAAACATATCAGTAATGTATCAGAACTAATCATTATCTGGTTGTAATTCTGTTCAGCATTTATTTTCCTGAGAATGCACTCCTGACAGCACATTTTCAGATTAATGTGTAGTGACTGTCGCACACAGAACAGAATTAACAGAGATCAGAACAGATCTTACTCCAGCAATCAACACTAAGTGCTCTCACCATGTGTTTTTCAGAGACGAAGTGGGCTCTCACAGGAAGACAGGGGTGCAGGTAGTCATGGTGTGATATGTTGGGGGAAATCACCAACTCTCTCAGTAGGGCCATTGGCACAACATAAGTGAAATTCTTTCTCTTATTTTGTTTCACTTTCTCTTAAAAGGAAGCTGTTGATGACTTTTCACAGCCATCGCGGAGGATGCGAGTAGATGTACATGTGTTTTTAATTGTTTTTCTTGATGTTCATTAGCGGCAGTGTCTCTCTAATGAGCTTTAGCTGCTCCTCAGCAGAAACACATGCAACTACAAAAATATCTATCTATCTATCTATCTATCTATCTATCTATCTATCTTGTAATTATTTGTAGTTTGTAATCTTAAGGTAACTTCTGTTATTATTAGTTCTGAAAAATAATCAAATTATCATTAGGTATGTTTCATACAGGCTTGAAAATGTGCATCCTCCAACTGTGCAAAAAAATAAATAAATAAATAAAATCAGAGATATCCAAATGATAAAATATAGATTAGCATTTTGATACTGTCTGGTCTGGCTCATCATTTTGCTTCAAAGAAGAGGAAGATAAATGATGATGCCATTAAAAGTGAACTAATTAAGGAATGCTTCTTTTAAAAACTCATTAACGGCACCCTCATTTACATAATGATGCATATTAATTAAGTTTTAATGAATCCTAGCTTCAATCAAGTCACTTTTTGGCTGTGAAACAATTTTGACGAATGAAAAAAAAAAAGAACAATGCTTTCCAGTCTATTTTTTTTTTTACACTTCAAATAAAAAACTCAAACACCACCTTAGCGTTTTTAAAACATGACATTTATGTCTTAGTTATTGTCAGTCCTAATACATCAGAGGTCTTGCATATTAATTTCGTTCGCAGTAGAAATTTCCAAGAGCATGTGCAAATGATTAATAAAAATACAGAGGAATTCTGTTATTTGTGTGAAAATGTGTTATAGGCTGTACATCCATGTGAACTAAATTATTTTTTTTTTAAATGAATTTTAATTAATTTAAAGATATCAATGATTTAGGCATCACTTCAAAACACAGTCCATTTCCAGAATTCACCTTTTTCGAGAAAACCCTCATAATAAAAGGTACACAAATGAAGACAGATACATCTAAGCGTTATCTGTCACACCTATGCAATACTTTGATGAAAAGCAAATTCCCATTGGAGCCTGTGCTTTTGTGCCCCTTGATAAGGAGTTTGATGTAAAGTTGTTTTTAGCTCTCTCTGATGCAGAGTGCTGTTTGCGGCCGTTGCCTCTGCCGGGGTCAGGGGTCGTGGAGAAGCGTGTAAATGAAGCAGGAAAGCAGATGCTCGTTAATTAGGGGAAAATGTGAGTGACAGGATTTGATGAGCAGTGCTACACGCGTCCCCTGCCACACAACAGCTGTTGTCACCCGCCTCGCTGTGGGCTTCGCTCTCCCAGAACCCCCTACGGGGTCACAGTGCCAAGCCCAACCCCGAGCCAGTGTGCTAATAAATAGGCTGCATACTAATAACCAAACACGCTGTGGAGTACGTCACATTACTCTCCCACCTCTGCCACTCACTTTACTTATGGCATGTGACTGTTTTATGTGTGTGACATTTTCTATGTGTACCTGTTCTATGATTATTATTATTTTAGCTTCATCCTACGATCTGTTTCAAGCTATTTTTATTATTTTTTTTCAATTTATGATAGAATAAAAGCAGTAGTAATTCTTGCCATCATGCTTGTTTGGGTTTAAAGCATGCAAGCATGACGTTAAAGAATTAATGCAGTTTTTATCAAGGCAGAAAAATGTAATGCTCAATACGACAGTAACTTTAATATTATAATTTGTAAGCACACTCCACTAGTTCCTCCCAAAATTGTTAATAATTTTAGTTTTTAATGATTAACAAAGTAAAGTAAAGGAAGCAAGTAAAGGAAACATGCCTTCCTTACTACATAAATATTTCTTTAAATGTAAAAATATTTATTTCTAATAAATAATATGCAATATATAATTGTAAAATGCTCTCTTTCAAAAGATATGACTTTGTTATCAGTATTACAAAATGTGATTATATGAACGCAACAGCTGTCTTATTTTACATTTTTAAGTGTTGTACTATTGTATTTCACTGATGTTATCTATTAAAAAAGTGTTTATATGAGTTTTAAAGTAAAATATGTATGATTCATTATAACACGTCTGGCTTGCTGTGTGTTAATTTATAGTCAGATGTCACTGTTAAGGTTCATCCTTCATAATTTTAACATGTTGTGCATATATATATATATATATATATATATATATATATATATATATATATATATATATATATATGAAAAGTTTATTTGCAAAAACAGATAACTCAGTTTTTATTAATTTTCATAAATCATGTTATTTATTGTGTTATAATGTTTTTATTGTGTTCTATTGTGTTAGTTAGCTGTATTTTTAAAGTTATTATTATTTAATCAAAACAACCCAACTGCAGTTTGATTGATATTTATTGGAATGCAGGGGAAAAAACATGATTATTGAACATTTAAAAAAACGGAGTTATCTGTTTTTGCAAATGAACTCTTCATATGTGTGTGTGTGTGTGTGTGTGTGTGTGTGTGTGTGTGTGTGTGTGTGTGTGTATATATATATATATATATATATATATATATATATAATATGAATATTCAAATTTCACAACTTTTTCATTTACTGTTACATTTATTGCATACGAATATACAGCATGGGTGTTATGAATGTAACATCAGTCTTTATGAACTTAATTTTGTTAAGTTCTTAATTAAGTTAAATTTGAATAGACTGACTTCTAATATGTCAGTGATGTTTGAGGTAAAATCAGATGTTAAGATGTTCTGAATAAATAAGCAAAATGAAATAATCTCTGCTTTCCCTCATGTTTTTCCTAAACACCTGCATGTCAATAGTCATTAAGCTAATTGCTTAACAAAAAGTTTCCAGGGAGTCTCCAAAGGACTTGCAATATTTTACTCAGTTCAGTAACAACTAAAACTTTCATAAAGACAGAAAGAGAAAAGGAATCGCATATATGATGATCCTGAGGGTTATAGCGCACAGATGCTCCTTGCTCGCCTCCTTTGAAGCATTTAAATAGGCCAGGCGTGTCTGTCAGTCCTGCTCGCACCCCCTCACACCTGGGACTTAAGGTGTTTCAACAATAACGTACCGCAGGAGGAAAAAAAAAGAACCACTTTTTTCTTCTGCTGAAATCCCACCAGAGCGCACCAAAGGTATCAAAAACCAAAAGAGCTGGAGAGAAATAAACCCAAATGCTTGGCTGATGAATAATTTGAATGAAGAAATGAAGCCATGTGAAGTGATAGTGCACGGCACAAACAGGAGGATAAAACTGGATACAATTAGGTCACCAAACAGAACAGCTTAAACCTTCTCCATTGAGTTACATATCTTACCGAAAGGCAATTGCATTGCCGCTATTGTAGATGGCAAATAAAGAGCGGTCAGTTAAAGTTTTGCCATTATTCAGTGACAGAAATCCAACAGGCCACCGAAGATCATCAAGTTTGGAAGAATCAATTCCTCTCGGGTCTCCAAATAGATGAACCTGAACCTCCAGGTGTTCCTGTGCATCCAGAAATCAACCGCTAGTAAATAATAGTGAATCAGTTAATGGCTAGCTCCATATTTTATGCCAAAAGTGGTGTACTTGATTAATGTGAGGTGCATGATTGTGGTTGTCCTTGAAATAAGTGATAAAGACACAGCTAATGTTCAGTACAACAGCAAGATTACGAATGTGATATTGGTTTTTAACAACTGCTCTGTATAAATATGGGCTCTTGAAAAAGTCCCCCACAAAGCATAGTGTTATAAATGTAGATCAAAAAATAAATTAATTCAAAACTTAAAAATATGAAAAACTTCCTTGTTGTGGAAATGTATCATCAAAGTCTGTGAAAAAAGCTTGTTGAAGTACAGCTTAAATATTTGTTGTGAGTGACTGACCAAAGTTAAAGAAAATGGTAAAGGAGGAATAAGTAAACATAAAATGAGAGACAGATTAGAAAGTAATTAAAATAAGACAAATGTGGCCAACACTATTTCCTATCCAACACTGAACAAATGGGATTTTGTGGGCTGATCTGTGGGTTGACTCCTGAAGAGTTTCCAGTTTGTCAATTTGAAACGCCACCCACTTTATGTACTGATCCGTTTGGACCAAAACCGTCTGCGGTGAACTACAAATAACCACAACAAATTAGATATGGTTGCAACATACATGGGGTCCAAAAGTCTGAGACTAAATGAGAAAATCTGGGATTCAAAATCTAAATTAAACCTACAAATAAACTTTAAGTATTTAAACAAGTGATAAATGAATGAATGAATGAATAAATGAATAAATGTTATGATAATTAAAGAACTATATGAGATTCTGCACTTTCTTGGTCAATAATGAAATGAAAGATTTTAGTTGCTCATGTTCATATTTACTTGCTTCCACTGAAACACAAGATGATTTTTGAACCTCAAATCAGGCTGAACAAGGTTTTGAACTTGTGGAGTTCATTTCAGATTGAGCCCTGCTGACATTAAAGCAAAAGTGGAGGAATATAACAAATAATAAGAAAATCTTTTTTTTTTTTTTAAACTTTTCACTTGAATTTTTATGCAGATAATATAAAAACTGAGTTGTCAGACCTTCCAGTGGGCAATTTTATATATATATATATATAAATATAAATATATATATATATATATATATATATATATATATATATATATATATATATATATATATATATAACAATTTATTTATTATTATTTATTATTTATTTATTATTTATTTATTTAATTATTTATTTATTATTTTTATTTATTTATTTATTTATATATTATAAATCTTCAATTAGATTTAAATTTAAAATCAAATAATTCAATCTATTTTATGGGAATTCCGTTCATCTTCATTAAACGTGTGGTATTTTGGAAGCCATCAGAATCTGTTCAATCTATGTACATATAAAAACAAATTTTTCAAGCCAGTGATGCAATAACAGATGTAGACACTTTAAATGTAACTAACACCCCGCTGAGCCTCTGAGGAACAGGTCTTCTTCTGACACTTCCCGTGCTTGTGAGGAAGTAGTTGGAGGAAAACTTTCCTCAGAGCTCTAACAAAAGGGAAAGGCAAAGCGAGCGAACGAGCGAGAGAGTCAAGAAGAAGACTCTATCTTTGAGAACCCAAACAGGAAGGAGGGCCTTGTTTTGAGAATGCAGTGGCACATCTCCAGGTGACAAATATGTCAGCGCCTAAAGCCCTGTGGCACAATTATGCCACCATTGCTCTGAGTGTGAGCGATAGACGGAGGAAGAGACGGAGGAAGAGAGAGAGATAAAGAACAGGAGAGAGGGGGGTGCTGCTTTGGTGTGAGAAAAGTCATCACAGCCTTTGGCTTACGCTGAGAGACAGCCCTGGGGATGCAGTTTGCTCCCATAACAAAGCGCTCCTCCATTTTGAATACGGTTGAGAACATTCCAGCTAAATCCGCTGGGGGTGCGGGGCGTGTGCGTCCCCTGGCAGCTGCAACTTTCTCGGGGACCTAATAAACACATTCTCCACTGGCATCGTGCATAATGTTTACAATAAAATTGGATGTTGTTTGTACACAATTAAAACTAAAACCACAAAAGGAGGGTAGACCAAAGACAAAAAATTAGTGTAGTTGGCTTAGTTGCCGGAAATCTTTTGGATATTGATTTAATGTATTCCTCATCACTTGCTTTGGTACAGAGTCATTTGTTTGTTTGTTTGGCAGTCATCTATATTCCGATAAACAATAGAAGTAAGCACTGGGGACCCAACAAGGCGTAAGAAGGAGAAAGAGGAATAAAGGCTCTGCATTCGACTACAACTAGGTCAAACTGACGGAATGAACAAAACATAACGGGCTGAGAGTTTGTAGGAATCTTTACAGGAAAACAAACTTGTCACTCACTTGACAGTCTGTTTTGCTTCCAAAGGAGAGAATAATAAGAAAAAAAGCAGAATCTCCATTGCAAATCAGCATTGGCATTGTGAAGTTCTGCGTTTGAAATGCACATCAAATCAGCAAAAAAAAGCCGCCGCGTACCTCGTCAGTGACATCTGGGGACGTATGAATCTGGGGGTCTTTGTTTCAAATGTGTGACTTGGGGAGAGAGGGGAGGTGGTGTCTGTATTGGAAGACATTCTAGAGGCTTGCATTCATAAAACATAAATACGACTGCTGTATCTCCTAAAGATCCATCATAAAAACATCTATTACTAGGAGAACATGAGAAAAGTTACTTGGAGGAATTTTGCTGCGGGAGAACTGACCAGCTTTCTGCTGTAAACTGTACAACACAAATGATCTTTGCGCAGAGATACAACAGTTGGGCCTGCGTTATGTTTGTTTATGGATGTTTTTATGTCTTGCATAGGAAAGTGTAGAGAGACAGTATGGTAGCAGAAGAGAGAGGCTGGGGTGGAATTGAGGACTGTTGCATGCCAGACTAGTACCACTACTACTGCACCACGCCTCCGACTGTCAGTTGCATGTTTTAAGTTGAATTGTATTAAGTTGCATTAGTGCTTTTGGCTTTTTTTCTACCCATGCTCATTGCAAATACGTGCCTCTACATTTCTGAAAAACTCAAAAAACGTATCTATACTGTACATATGAATCCAGTTTCCTGTTGAAATCACAACTTTTATTCCTTTTAACACAAAGTATGATTTACAGGGCCAGAGTTTCAACTAAGAAAGCCTAATTTTCACACAATATTATGCTATGACTTCAAAACAATTTTAATTTGTTGCAAGATTTGAAAACTGATACTTTTAAAGGTTTGCTCGGTAGCTCACACAATAATGGCATTGAATTGTGAGGTGAAGCACCCAGTATGAATCCCATGAAACTACGGTTCGACAAATCAGTTCAAACCCTTGGAAGTTGGTATAAGGCAGGGGTGGGCAAACTTTTTGACTCGAGGGCCACATCAAGTTTTCCACATTAAGTGAGGGGCCGCATAATATGTTTATGACAAATGAAGCTTTGAATTTTTTATTTTTTTATTCTAAGTTGACACTCACTTACTACTGTACTGTATGTATACTTGTACATACATGGCAGTTCTATTCTTGTACCATCTCTACCTATTTTTATGAGCACTTTATGACACACAGATAAGTCGCATTGGTGTGCAAGTTGATTGATGTATAAGACACATTTTATCATTTCATTCAGAAATAATGTAAAATAAACTAAACGTTTACAAACATTAGAAATGTATTTATATTCCCCACACTCCACAAAAAATCCTGTAAATTTAGCAGTGTTCAGAACAGAAAAAAAGAACAAAAATATA
Organism: Spinibarbus caldwelli; assembly: GCA_039654775.1. NCBI lineage: Eukaryota > Metazoa > Chordata > Actinopteri > Cypriniformes > Cyprinidae > Spinibarbus > Spinibarbus caldwelli. The sequence continues at coordinate 7,742,237 of CM077240.1, forward strand.
AGTAAAAACAAACACAAATTATTAGTGGCATTCACTATAAACATATATTATGAACACCCAGCCTAAACATTTAAAGCGAAACTGAAACTAGCGGCGTGGTTGCTGGAAAATGCATAAAACAAACTCACTCGCTTTTTGACCTTGATTGCTTTATATAAGTCACCTTGGAAATCGCAGCACATTTCAGATGAAAAAAAAAACAACAACAAAAAACGCAATTTATAATCCAGAAAAACAATAGCCTACTATATCCATTTTCATAAAAATGTATGTGGAAAACAGAAGAAAGCATATCTTTGCAAGATAAAATGACAAATTATTTCCATGTTTTACCCACAAAATTACAGTGCCCGTGAGCAGGAGGATAACACTGGCATTTGTTCTGATACTGGAAAGTCTACAGAGCATTTTAAGCATTTTTAAAACAGTTCCAATACAAGGCATTTTTCAAAACAAATGAAAACGTACACATTTTTAAAGCAAGTAACTTATTTACAATTGTGCCAGCTTTGTAGTGTGTATATAGCTATTTTGACTTTTTATTTTGTATTTGCTGTGTGGCTTGAACGCGGCGTCCGTCAAAAATAGACTAGGCGCCTATTTTTAATGAAGCTGCACCGAGAGCCGCTTCTGAAACGTGCCGCGGATTGACTGGAGTGGCCGCGATCAGCTCCGGTGACCGTGTCGGAGCGGCGGGACGGTGTAAATCAGGGGTTATATACTGCACTACAGGCTACAGTGCCATCTATTGGATTTTACTGATATTGCATCAAATTAACTATTTTGGATCAACTGCCTTTGGATGAAAACGCCCGTAGTTTGCCCACCTCTGCAGATTCGTATCATTTTTAAAAATCTCTCACGGGCTGCCACAGGAGTGATAGCGGGCCGCAGATGGCCCACGGGCCGTAGTTTGGACACCCCTGGTATAAGGAAAATAGTACAATTGCATCAGCGAATGGATTTTTGCATTTGTTAACAGCACAGGTAGGTTTAGGGTTGGGCTTGGTATAGGAGGTATGTTATTTTCAAAAACCATTTTAACAACACTTCCCGGAAATTCAAATTCAATACGTGCCTGTAATAAAAACAGCGTAATATGTGCCTGTACCAACGTAATAAAAATGCGATCACATATTGAATGCTCGTTTTAGCGCCACGCAATGGATATTTCTCTTTGAAACTGCTGCAAAAAATGCAGTAAGGTACATAATATTGGTGTTGCAGAAATGTTGCCTCAAGTATGTATTTCCAATGAGCCTGGGTTGGCTTTTTCATAGGCCAGAATTTAGTCAAACTTGATTTGAACTCAGGTCAACCAAAAATTAGCACCACTGCACAACATCTGAGAACATACATTACCTGCTATATCACGCGTCCAACAGGATCATGATTGGTTTTGACACATTTGTACTTAGTTGCATTCATACTAAAAATATGTAAATGTAAATATAATTCATTCAGTAATGATATTGCGCATGGATAGTATCACTCTACTCATTTAAAAAGAAATAGTTGTGACAATGTTACTGGTCTCCAATTGCAGTTGAAAATTTGATGAGTTTGTTTTAGTGACCAGGGCCTGATGGTCTGGAAACCGAGGTGCATTCTGGGATGGGATGGGGTGGGGGAGTGGGAACAGAAAGAAGAAGCGAGCAAACTGAGAAGACGCGAAATGGAGAGAGCGCCATGCGTCTCTGCATGATTGGCGGTGTAGGGGAAAGTGACAGAGCACCTCACCAAGGTCACGTCCAAGGAGAGCACAGCCAATTACTATGCAGATCAGAGTAGGATGTGGTTTAGGAGGATTGCTCAGATGCAATCACATTAGCTGGCCTGAAAGGAAACGACTGTCTGACCTCAATCACTGGAGGCTGGAGAAGAGAGGCAGGAGAGGTTCTACATTTTCCCTGCCTAAACCACCTGTCCCTCATCTTCACAATAACGTGATTAACAAACCAAACATGTCAGTAAGTCTGTGTGCATGGGAATTAGAGAATGATACGAGCCTTCTTGGCTGGTCACGCTGTAATGTACAGACGCAATAATGCGTGTTTAAACCTGGCCGGATTGGAGTATATCCCCCGAGGGTGAAATGTGTTAAGGCTTGTACATAAACTGCTCTATTTCATCTGGTTGCCCGTTAGATTCAAGATGTCTTTGAGTAATTATTAGAGCTGGTTGCATCAGGGTGGCCAAGTGTTCAAAGAAGAAAGAAAGAAGCCAAAAAGAGTCTTTGTACATGTCCTAAACGCATTTTATATGGACTTGCGGTCTTGTGGTCTTTGCTTGTGCACGTCCATGCAGTCCACAAGACCGTAGGGTGTTATTTTTTATTTTAGGCTGTTATGCAAACTCCATGTGACCTTTTGCCAAGCTTGCGTTGATGTGGACTTTGCAACGGACTCTATTATCCAACGGTAGACTTGTGTAGACTTGAAGCAAGACTGCAAGAGGTGAGCTGATGTATTTGGGACAGAGCCCAAGAGAATATATTAAAGGCATCATGAGCACTGACACAAAGATTGTTACAAAAACTAGACATCCTTCTAAAATACTCATCAAATTCTGAGCCAGCATTGCATGTATTCTTCCTAAAGAAGGCAGTCCCACAATGAACTGCAGTAAGTTTCGTGAAAACATTTTCCAACATGACGGACAAAACAAGAGTCTTGTTAACATGATTCATTCAGTTGCGATATTCCATTCATGCTCCAAAAATGATTGTACTGTGTAGTGTCCCAGGGATTCTGGAGCCTATTCTAGCATCTTGGGACAAAGGAAGGACCTGAACATGTGGCCAGTCCATCAAAGGGTCAATACACACAGACACCATTTAGTATCACCCATTCTCCATCTCTTTGGATTGTGGGGAACCTGGACCATGCAAAAAACAAACAAATTCCACACAGAAATGGATCCAAACCTGGACCTTCTTGCTGTGAGGCGACAGTGCTACCCACTTAAAGATCACCCATTTGCTAATTGTGCACTGATAAAAATATGGATAAAATGGACTATTTTACCCAATATTTGTGCATGCTTAATAGAGTAGCACTGCATTACAAACTGTAAGTTTAACGATTTGTAAGTCTCGCATACACAACACATGTGGAGAACTAATTGTGCGACACACGAATGCTCCAGATCGATCACTTGTGAGGTTTTATTCCAATTAAGATGCTATTTTAGAAGGTAGTTGCCTATGTAGGCAGTAGACAGCAATTGCTGCTCACTAGGTTTTGGAACACAGCCATTGTGTCCCATAATGGAATCAGCATGGCATGCATACATAAATCACAGCACATTTTCATATGCATAATGTTTCTTCATCCAGTGTCTTTGCAGGAGATGAGAACGGGGCTGGGGTGGGAGGGAAAGAGAAATGGAAAGGGCTTTTTTTGTGTTTTACTCTCCTTTTCTCTTGCTCTTCAAGAACGACTGTCTTTAATGCTTCTAATCTATTGCGCTGACAGCATAGCACTGGTGAGATGCTGCAATGGGAGATGTCAAGGTGCCTGGCAGATAGCTGCACTTTCTCTACACGTTTGCGACTGTGTGTGTGCGTTTGAGAGAAAGCAAGGCAGCAAATAGAGAGAGTTTGTGCATTTCAAGCATGTCGGTGGGACTTTTGGGAGATTTGAAGACAGGTTTTCTGTCTTCTCTCTCTCTCTCTTTCTGTCCCTTGCTCGCTCTCTCTCCCCTCTGGGGCTTTGTTATGCTAATGTGGAGGGATGTAGCGGATTCATAGTGATTTTTCATCTGGTGAGTGACGAGAGATAAAAAGGAAGTGACGAGGTGTCTTGATTGTCCTCAGTGTTTGGCTCTCGCTCGCTAACAAGCCGCCACATTGTACAGATGCCATTTTCAAACGCCCTCCATTTGCATCTCCAAGGCTGCACTCTATCGCAACCCCTCTAAAAGTTTATGCCCCCTCATTAGACGAAGCACTCGTCTAAGATTAAAAATGCGGGACACTTTTATTTTCAGCAAGCCCTCTCTTCTGCGCACAGTAAAAGCAGATGTTATCGCGTGGATGATGCTATATTTACGCCGCTGCTCCTCGGTGCCAGGGGCGTGCGAGGCAGCGGGGGTTTGAAAATGAGCTGCCGTATCAGCGCAAGGTAACCGTTTCTTAATCACATTTGCATTTTTATTTTGAGAGATTCTTCAAACGTTTGCGTTATTGAGGATTTATGGCGAGACTCTTCGCTTGATATTCCATCAACTTCACTCATAAAGGAGCCACTCCATAACTCAGCTCAAGATGAAACTTCCCTCCCCGCCGAATAATTAAGTAGTAGATTTTTGATGCAGAAACTTCAGATAAATCATTTGTTTATGAGTACCAAAGCCTTGAGGGTACTGAAGCCACAGTTTAATAGCAGATCACTTACGATACTGTCTTATCCAGCACAAGTAGATTCTATTCATGGAGTTATCAAAAAATCATCCCATACCGATAAAACCATCATACGGTTAATTGCCACCTTCCACGTGTTGTCTTTGCTCTACCACAATATAAAAAACAGAAAAATAATTGAGTGTGAATTTTCCTGCCACACTTTAGTCTGGAGACCAGTTCTCACTATTGACTAACTGGTAACACTTTAGAACAGGGAACACTTATTCACTATTAACTATGACTTTTCCCTCAATAAATTCCTAATTTGCTACTTATTAATAGTTAGTAAGGTAGTTGTTAAGTTTAGGTATTGGGTAGAATTAGGGATGTAGAATAAGGTCATGTAGAATAAGACGTTAATATGTGCTTAATTAGTACTAATAAATGGCTAATATTCTAGTAATATGCATGCTAATAAGCAACTAGTTAAGAGACCCTAAAATAAAGCGTTGCCGACTATTAACTATGACATTTCCTTCAATAAACCCCCAATTTGCTGCTTATTAATGTAGTTGTTCAGTTTAAGTATGGGGTAGGATTAAGGGATCTAAAATATGGTTATGCAGAATAAGGCATTAATATGTGCTTCATAAGGGCTAGCCTAATAAACAGCCATTAAGCTAGTAATATGCATGCTAATAAGCAACTAATAGTGAATACTGCTCCCTAAACTAAAGTGTTACCTATTACAGTATATTTCTGGCTACTAGTTGCGATCATTTTTTGCAGTAGTATTTTCTCATAATTTATCATAATTAAATGTCTTTGTGTTGAAGAATCATAATGATTATATCTGTTTGCATGAGAGTTATCTTTTGTATATATATAGATGATGAACTGTGTTAGAATAAAATCTCCCAGCATGCAATGCAGCATGAATAATTTATTTTTATTTGCCTGTTGTTGTTGTCACTTTTAATTACTTGTTTAACAATATTGGTTTTTTTTTTGTTTTTTTTCAAAATTATTATCTAAAATTATGTTTGTTGATTGTCTCTGTTGTTGAGATTTGTTTGGTGCGTGTTGTGTTAAAAAAAGGTCATTAGAGATAACATTCTGGAGATACTCCACTTAACACAATTCTACAACTACCTGTCATCCTTAATTTTTTACATACTGTAAAATACAACATTGCCACATATAATGTAGACTGAATGCCATTTAAGTGTCGATCACTAATCTTTGCTTACGTGGAAATTACTACTAGATAGGAAGCTGTTGTAATAATGAACATCAAATCATGCGTTTTCTGGGATTCATGACTTTGGTATTGCTAGCGCTTGTTGCTACTGTTTAAGCTAGAAGAATGCAACAAAATAATGTGGGTTTGGAATGACATGAAGGTGAGTAATAATGACAGAATTTCGATTTAGGGTGACCTAATCCTTTGAGAGACCCATCAGTTCTCAGGTTATTAGGGGATAAAGGAAAGATAGCATTACTGAAAGCGAGGCATCTCGGAAAACCAAGCTCACGTAGACTTATTTTGCTATTAGTGACAGAAGTTTAGCCATGAACATCTGAAGGATAAATGAACTGTTAAACAGGACATGAGGGAGGGAGATACATGCGTTCATGCTCAGTGTTTGCACAGTTAAACATCCAAACCTCTGAAACCCAGTCATCTGAGAGATGATACCTTTCAGCGCACACAGGGGATCTCGTCGACAACCCCACCACTTAACGAGTTTAATTGTTTTAGCCAAGGACCATTGGTTAACTTGCACATTGGTTTGAATCGTTAGCCCTGTGTTCCAAAAATCCACTCTAAATAAACTGGGTGCGTCAGTTGTCAGGCTGATTTATACGATGTTCCCCATCTCGGCTCTTCAATGCAAAAAATAATTAAACTGTTCCTCAGATTTGAGACACGGCAGATATTACATTCCCAGTTTGTGCTAGGCTGCTCATTGTTGGCTCTCATTTGATCTGTTGATTTGTCCTGACATAAAGGAATGTCTTAAATAGACCAAACATGCAAAGCTGCATGCAACCTTTGCATTCACAAACACCCCCTTTAAAATTCAAATCAAAGAAAAGATTCATAGATCATGCTGTGTTTTAATAGAGAGGATTGCAATATTCAAATGAACTCTGGACTGATCTTTTGTTTGAGTCGATCTCTGTTACTGGTTATTAACTCAAGAGACTAAAGTTTTCTTTATTTTTTAGGGTTGAGGAACAATTTCCTCACAATTGACTTTTTACACCAGAGGGAAATTTAATCATGTTTTGTTTACTCTGACTCATTTTCATTTAGTTCTTTCCAAAAACGTGGTTCAAGGTTTTGAGTAAACTTCAGGGCTCTACATATATTTTTGCAGCCATGATTGTGTTTACCAAGATATAATTGGGAACCTCCTGTGAAATCTGTATTCTGTTTAAACTTTAAACTTTTGCAGAGAATATTATTTGAGACATCGGTTTTGAAGAGGTGCCCCTGCCTGTCAGATATTCCTCTTTTTTAAAGTAATAGTTCACCCATAAATGAAAATTCTGTCAGTAGTTCATGCATATGACATTATATTATATTATATTATATTATATTATATTATATTATATTATATGCTGGCCTGTTTCTTAAAAAAAGAGCTGTAAATTGTACTATAATGCACAAAAAAATATCACATGGAACACTGAAAAGAGTTTTGTGACAACTTTCCAGAATTGTCCTTTTTGTGTTTCGCCAAAAAAAAAAAAAAAAAAAAAAAAAAAAGTGTGGAGTAAATAATAATATATATCTATTACATATTTTGGATGAACTAACACAGCGAATGATCTTACACAGATGCCCCACACTGTAAAAAAAAAAAAAAAAAAATTCTGTAGTTTTTACAAAATAATTTTGGCAGCTGTGCTTGCCAAATATCAGTTTACAGTTTTTGACTGTAAATTATATATTGATTTGTTCTGTTTTTACTTCTAAAAATTAACAGCATTTTACTGTAAAATTACATGAAATATCTAGTTAGATCTTTTACCGTTTTTCCCTGTATATAGTACGGGAACTTACTGTTAAGCTATTAACTTTTTTTTTTTTTCATAGCGTTTTTACAAAATTTTACAGTTAAAATTACTCTTATTTTTACAGTGCAGTAAAATCAAATGCAATGGCTTGGCAAGAAATATATTAAACCCATTATACTGAACTGTATTTGATCATTGCTTGATGGCACCCATTCTGTGAAAAGTGTTAGATTTAGAGTTTGGAACATTTGCAAATATTTATTCTCACTGCTCCGAGACTCCAAACAAATGAAATATTTTGAGAGTTGAATATTTTCTGTAACAGCAAAATATGGAGAGTAAATTATGCAAGTAAAACCAGTTCCCTACTATTTACATGGCCTGCTGTTACAGCTGCTCCTCCGTTCATTCTCTCGCATCTAGATAAAGTGATCTTCCCCTACAACCTACATTATTAGCCAGCACATTTGCATCACGACGTGTCCAGAAAGAAATAATGATACTGTCAGCTGGTGCAAGGCTAGCAATAAAACAGACAGATTCCATTGCCTCCTGTTTTCCAAAGGATCAAGACCAGCCATGTCAAAAAAGAGGATATCTTGCCTTCGCTTCGGAAAAGAGTTAAACAAACCAGGTAATAGAAGAAGGTTTTGGATTAATTGGTAAGAATATTGCTTTGTTTTTGTAGAATCTTACATTTCACAGCTTTTGCCCAACTGATGGTAGATGTGGCACCGGCAATTTGATTGATGGATAGTTATTTGCATATAACTAAAAAAATGAAGCCCTCCCCCCACACAGAAAAATGGAGCAGAGACAAGGGGAAGGTGTTATTAAAGAGATTTATTTTCTTCTGGAAATTCTCGTTCAAGTATAGACCGTCTGTCTGTAAACTGTAAACATGCCCACTTTTATCTGCAGTTAGCTGACAGCTGAATCTGTCTTACTTTACACTCTCGTGAATAAAAACCGTGTTTGAACGTGATCCTTTTGTGTGTATGCGTCTTTAAACGAGCTCTGATAATTTCTTGCCTTTTAATACCACAGCTTCAGTGTTTCGTGTTTAGCGATAGGAATGCGTGTGTGGCAACAGCATTTGCCTTGACTTGATTAGAAATGTACAGTAATCGCTATTGTGCTCCCTGTAAAATGATTCTCATCATATTCCAGAGTGACTCGAAACACATGCTGCTTATTTCAGCGCCAATGTGAATAGAAAACATAAGAGGTCTAAAGTGTTCTCCTGTCTGCACAATAAGACATGACCTTCACAGGAGAAGACAGAGAAAGTGCTGCATCGCATCTGCGTTTGAATATTGATGTTTAGGGGTGATGGCTTGTCCCTGGGCAATGCGATAAGTAGGATATATACAAGCTCGCTGGTCAGACAGGCTTCGTCTCTTAATGAGAATGAGGCCCTCGCACATATAGGTCTTTTAAGTGCAAGTCAGAGGTCTCCCTCACCCACCCCAAATTCATTTGAATATGGGATGCTGATTTATGACGTTATTTGGTCTGTCTTCTGTATGCAGATGCCCGAGGCTTCTTTGGGAACATGCATAATGAGATTCTCAGGGTCATCCCTCCGGAGTGTCACCGCACTACAATGCCGCGCTCTTCGGCGTGGGGGCTGCAGGGGGAGGTGCCCACGAGTTGTGCCCCGAAAGAGGTGAAAGCCGGGGTTGCCAAATCTGTGCTTTTCCCATGGAATTGGGCTACTGCTGCTGTGGGTTCTTAATTTTTTTGGTCTGAGGTTTGACATATTACACAAATTACATTAAAATACATGTATTCTGACAAGTGTTTACGATTCACAAATTACATTGGAATGCAAGTATTTTGACCAACCAACAGCCAATTTTCAATTTTAAACCAGTACAATCTCATGGAAATTCATAACTACTGTACTGTATGTTTTGCAGAATTAGTGGCTAACTTCGTACATTTGCGTACAGTCTGCTTACATACAAATTCATTTTTTTTTCTTCTGTTTTTTTGAGGTCTGAGGATTTGACATATTAAACAGATTACATTGGAATGCAAGTATTTTGACCAATCAACAGCCAGCTTTCAAGTCTAAACCAGCACAATCCCATGGCAATGTCATGGCACAGTCAAAACCAAAATAATCTCATAGCAGTTCTTAACTATTTTACATTTTGCAGAATTGGTTGCTAATTGACGTGATTTGTATGTGTTTGTACAATCTGCTTACGCCCATCCACTGATAGTAAGGTTTAGGGTTGGACTTCATGCTTACTTTAAAAAAAAAATCGTACGTTTTCATGCAATTCACATTGTATGAATTCATAAGAAATCAGACCAGTTTTTCTGAAGTCTGAGGATTTGACATATTACACAAATTACATTCGAATGCAAGTATTTTCACCAACAGTCAGTTTTCAAGTCTAAACTAGCACAATCTCATGGCAATTATTAACTACTTCACATTTTGCAGAATTGGTGGCTAATTCATTTGATTCTTCTTAAAATAAAATCTTCTTGTGCTGCACTGATGGTTAGGTTTTCGGGTAGACCTTCATGTTTACGTTTTTCAAAAAAAAAAACAATAAAAAACGTATAAATGTTATAAATATACTATACTAAATATAAATATATTATACTAAAAATATTTTCGTACAAATCATATTGTAGAAATTCATATGAAATCAACCTTTTTTTTTTTTTTTTTTTTTGGTCTGAGGTCTGAGGGTTTAACATATTACACAAATTACATTTAAATGTAAGTATTTTGACCAACTAACATTCAGTTTTGAATGTTACCAACACAATCTCATGTCAGTTCATAATTACAGTGTTTTACATTTTGCAGAATTTGTGGCTAATTGTGAGATTTTTAATTTTTTGCACAATGTGCTTAAGCCCCATTGCTGGTTTGGTTTAGGGGTGCACAATGCTGACTTTCTTCAAAAAATTTTACCTTTTTGTACAAATTACATTTTATGAATTCATACAAAATCGGCACCTCATAAAATACTTACATTTTCTCATGACATCAGGTTGGTCAAAACATGTAAGATGGATATTGTATTTTATAGAAACAGACAGCTTCCTCTTAATAAAATGATAAAATGCAGTTATAAAATGTAAAAGTATTTCCAGCCTTAGTAAAAATTATTAAAATAATAACAATAATAAAAAATAAAATAAATATAGCTATTTGTTAGTTAAACTGAGCATACCATGTTGTTCAAAGCCTGTATGTATTTCTTTCTTTTTTTTTTAATTTTTTTTTTTTTTTACATACAATGAAGGCCAGTGAGGTCCAATGTGGTTTTAATATGAACAAAAAATGACACACTTTTCATTATTGGGTGAACTGTCCCTTTAATGCTGTGAATACATCATACAGTGACCCTTCAATGAAAAGATATGCATAATAGGATATCTGTGGAATATATTTTAGTATTGGCCTGGTTTTATAAGACTGCCTGTGTCACACACACACCTGGCAACCCTTGTCTCAGTGGTGGGCAGAGGCCTCTCCACACCTCCTTTGAGTCCCGCTCCATGTTCACTTATTAACATCAGTCGCTCTCAGTGCATGAGCTTTATTATGATCTCCTGCTAATTATGCCTTTGGTCTGTGTGTGTGTTTAATAATTGCCTGCTCTGAGGCCATTCAACGGCAGTCCGTGCGGGACTGAAATTGATTTTTAAGACATTAACTGATTGCTGTGAGTACCCAGATCAGAGTAAATTTGAATAATTGTTATTCATGTCATCTTTATGGAGCTGTGACAGGTGGAAACAGAAGAGTCTCATTTACTTTTAATTTTTCCCATTATTTTCTTTCTTTTTTTTCAGGCAATATTATTTACTTCTTTATATGACATTATTCAAATATTTTTCTAGCATTTCAATAAATAAAAATAGATTTGACCTATTAAACGGACATAATTAAAGCCTGATCCATGCACTGGAAAAGTAAGTATATCTGCAGACTAAATAAATCATTCCAAATATTTTTAGTGTTGCAGTGTAATTTATAGTTTGATTTAAAAATTACATATTAGATGCTTAATAAATTACTTATTAAAAGTACTTTTTACCTATTTCTTTCTTTCTTTCTTTCTTTCTTTCTTTCTTTCTTTTTCTTTTTTTTTTTTAAAGCAATGAAGGCATTAATTAATGTCAAGTTTGTCAATAGCAGTAGCTTTAACTTGTTATCCATTCTGGCATAATTTTAAATCTTGAGGGTTTCAGTCATGTTTATCGAATATTTATTGATAGTAAATAACATGTCAAAACTGTATTCAGACTGGTCTGCCCCCAATAGTCGACTAATCGTTAGTCGACCAAAATTTTATTAGTCGCTTAGTCGCAAAAAAAAAAAAAAAAAAACAACAACAAAAAAAAATCCACAGGCGAAGTCACGCAGTCCATGACGAACAGATCGTTAATGGCTGCTCTTTGTGGTAATACAGTACATCAGGCTGGACATCCAAACGCTCGCCTATCATTCATTGACCTCAAATATGGCAAGTATTGACCTCAAGTATTAGCAACTTTAAACGGCCGCTCAATCTAATGTTAAGCTAAAGAAATGTGCACTGTTCAAGTGTCTGAGAGGCGCCAGTGCGTTCACTTGCTCTTAAAATACTGGTCATTTTTGGTCATAGAGTTAGGAGTAATACATCTTTCAAATCTTTAAAGACTCTACGTTTATTTGTGTGCACTCACAATAAAAACAAATCACGCTTTTGTAAAATAATGAAAGCAGACAGGATGCGCTTTCTGCCGTCTCGGTCTCTGTGAACTTGAGCGTGAAAGTCCATGCATATCTTTGCCTTACAGACATTAAAATATATCTATAGAGAGTGAAATGTCTACTTTCAAATGAACCAATTCAAATGGAAAACAAATATTCTCAGATTATTTAATCCAAATGAAACATGTCGCGTCCACTACTGCGGAGATGACGAGTCAGTGTCGCCGACTTCATCTCCGAAAACAAAGAAAGCACTAGTTTATCAAATTATTAAAATGTTAATGCAGTCTTCTTACTGTTTTTCTCTGACACATTCATAATTATTACTTCTGCCAGTGCGCTGTGGCAAGCTTTATGCGTGTGCTTGAGCGCTTATTAGGTTATGTAGGCAATTAAAGGCTCATAGTAATGATTTAAATGGTTTATTAATAAACGTGCGATTAGTTGACTAATGCTTAAAATGAACGACTACTAGTCGACCAGAAAAATCCTTAGTCGAGGACAGCCCTAATTCAGACACATCCTAAATTCTCATAACAGGGCTGACCTCGTGTAAAATAAACGTAAAATAAAAGGTTTTCCTCACACAAAACTTGCATAACTCCAGGCCATTTATTGTTACTGTGTGTAAAACAGCAACCAGGACATTCTTCAAAAGTTTTCTTACATAGGTTTGTAATAATAATAATAATAATAACAAGTTGCGTAAATGATGACTATATTTTCTGAAATGTTCTTTTAATTATTTGTCAGAAAAGAAGAAAAATCTCAAGATTTAAGACCTGGTTTGAACCCTAGTTGAAAGTATCTCCTTGTAAATGTATTGTTTATTCCTTTAGAAAATGAGTTAATATCCGCAAATATATAAAGAAATGATTATACAGTATTTGTATGAAATGAGTAGGTTTTCCATCAAAGGTAGCTGAAGTAGCAGCTGAAGATCACAAGGCTTATGGATCTTTGTTATGAGGGACTATAAGTAAATCATTTTGAACGTTAGAATAATCTTGCTTGTATGTGGATCATTTGATGAAGGTTTGTAATAAAACGCTCTTGTTCTGCTGCAAATCTATTGCTTTAATTTAATCCGATATGCCTTGCGGTGATTTTAAGGAATATCCATAGAAGCAAATGATCATTTGTTTTTGTCAGAGAGATGAATCTTGTTACACATCAACATACTATCATGTCCGCATCGTCCACTAACCGCAGTTAACAAAAACTTCAACCAGACAATTACGCTCAGCTCCATTTATCAGATGGAGACCGTCAGGTAGTTAAAATATTAAACGTCAGAACATCCAGGACTGGGTTAATCTACCCCATCAATATTTAAGGTCCCTTTTTATGCATGTGTGCTGAATTGTCCAATTTCATTAAGGTCATTTGTCAGCCCTCGGGCTGTGGTCTCAGAATGGGTGGACCCCTGAGATTAGCAGACCGTAGACCTGCACTCAGTCTCCCAGATTTGCCAGTGTTGTGCTGACACACTTTAAAATGCACCGAATATGGATTATTACATTTAGGAGCCCTTTATTTCCGCCTGGCTTGCATACAGGCAGAACACACGCACCGCCTGCGAATAATATCTCTATTTCGCCCTGTTCCATTCTACGACCCCTGAACGTCCAAATGATGATTGGCTCAGCGTGAATGGGGCAGCCGTGTTGTTGAGCTTGGCATTACATCGCAGTAATGTCCATTTGAACAGGCAAATTGCCACAGTGACTCATTTAAAACACAAAGTAGGTGTTAGGGGTCATTTAGTCTTCTGTCTGGAGAATGGCTATCATTTACTTGCACACAAAGATGAACACGTGCCAAAAAGGAAAACAGACTCATGAATTATGACTCGAGTTGGAATGATTGCCGTGAACCCTTTAAATGAGAGGTGAGAGTGATTTTTAAAAATATGGAACCACTTCAAGCACTTCCACACAGCAATCCCAGCGCGGCCTTCCCCTCGGTGTCACCTTCTCTTGTTTGGCGACGCAGCTGATTGGGTACAAATCGTAGACCACCTAACGCATTCCTGAAAGACAATGTATTCTGGCCAAGGCGTGTTTTTTTCCCAACCGATAATATGTCACCTTCATCAACATCTCCATTTTTTTCAGCGTCTCCTTCAGCCATACATCTGGACACCTGAAAGGCGTGACATTTTAACGGCTCTAATTCTCATGGTGCACGGCTCCATTTCCTGTTTGCGCTAAAGTGTCATTTCATTCCGATCCTGAATGACCAATTTGTCTGTATATCGTACGCCATTTACATGGTCCCCCATTTTTTTATATGCAAAACAGCACACAAAAACGCTCTGCTTTGCATGCCGATGCAGGGCCATTTTCCTGAATCTAATTTGATACTTTTGAGAGGAAAAAGGCCTCAGAGGGACGCTGCCTCTTGTCCTTCCACGCTTTATGTGACATCCTGATGACAAGTGTCTTTAATATGCATAAAGCAATTTCTATATTTCGTCCATTGACTTTTTGCATGTTGAACAGAATTGCAAATGGGATGCCATGAGTAGAATCAGTTATATTAAAACATCTGTTCTTTATGATTATTGCTTTTTGAGCTAAAATAGGCAGCGCTGGAAATGTATGTGCTTTCTTATGCTGTTATGTTGTTTAGTTTGAGTTTGTGCATCAGAGAGGGAAACAAGACAATAGAGCTGAAAGAAAAATCACAAATGTATATATATATATATATATATATATATGTATGTATATATATATATATATATATGTGTATGTATATATATATATATATATATATATATATATATATATATATATATATATATATATGTATGTATATATTATGAGGTGCCAAACAGGAAATAATTATATAAAAATCTGAATATATAAATGTAAATCTGAATATATAGTTATAAGTATGAATATATAAATGTAAATCTGAATATATAGTTATAAGTCTGAATATATAAATGTAAATCTGAATATATAGTTATAAATCTGAATATACAGAAGTAAATCTGAATATATAGAAGTAAATCTGAATATATAGTTATAAGTCTGAATATATAAATGTAAATCTGAATATATAGTTATAAGTCTGAATATATAAATGTAAATCTGAATATATAGTTATAAATCTGAATATATAGAAGTAAATCTGAATATATAGTTATAAGTCTGAATATATAGAAGTGAATCTGAATATATGGAAGTAAATCTGAATATATAGTTATAAATCTGAATATATAGTTATAAGTCTGAATATATAAATGTAAATCTGAATATATAGTTATAAGTCTGAATATATAAATGTAAATCTGAATATATAGTTATAAATCTGAATATATAGAAGTAAATCTGAATATATAGTTATAAATCTGAATATATAGAAGTAAATCTGAATATATAGTTATAAGTCAGAATATATAAATGTAAATCTGAATATATAGTTATAAGTCTGAATATATAGAAGTAAATCTGAATATATAGAAGTAAATCTGAATATATAGTTATAAATCTGAATGTATAAATGTAAATCTGAATATGTGATGCGATATAGGAAAACCCAACACAGGGTGAAATTTGACCTTTTTAGGTTTTGATACCATGGAAGCTGGGTTCAAGCCCTTTCCAAAACTGTTTTTATTTTGTCCATAGCTTGAACGTAACAAAAGTTATGGCTATCTGAAGTTGGCTGATAGCTATTATTTTCAGGAATGGAATTTTGAGAAAAACAGGTTTAAAGGGAGACGGGTTTCACTTTCACTTCATGGGTTTAACGAGAGCTGTCTGTCAGGAGCGCTATTCTGCATCATTACACAAACAGACTAACGTTACCCTGAAGAGGACAGTTTTCCGTTGTTTATCATGATGGGCATAGACTCTGAACTTTTGATCACCCCTTGTATGTTTAGATAGCACCAATAGTGTAGCTACCTTGTAGTTTACATTTAGAACTGTTCGCGCACCTGTGCATATAGGCTAACAGACTGTCATCGGACTCTTCCTCTTTAGTAACTTCATCTTCCGATTATTCATCTCTGGATGCGAAATAGTCCATTATAGCATCGTGTAGGGCACTACCATCACCAAAATTGAGCAGACTGAGATGTGCAAGATCGTTTAAGTGAGCAGCTAATGTTACTTCAGACTGTTCACCTGTGTTCCGCCATATCATAATATACTTAATACTTAATAAATTATTATTTACTTAATAAATAAATAAATAAATAAATAAACAAACAAACTTTGCATGCCATAGTTTAAACAGGACTGGCGGGAAATGTGCATTGATCCAACTTTATTATATATGTTACATGGTTTATTTTGATAGGTTAACAGTTTCAGTGGTGTTAAGAGAAAGCACCTCCTCAGCGCGTCCTTAACATAAGAGAAAGACAGTCTTTTCTGCTTGCTGCAATATATCGCTAGTTTTCTGTACTAAACAAGTGAATTTTGCCAAGATATTTTCAGAGACGATAGACAAGATGTTATAGAATAATATTATAATAAAAACCTAATTTTGACAAAAAAAAATTGACATTCGACTTATTTTTCGAATTTCCTGAAAATGTCCCAGCGCGACATCCGACGGGTTTTCCCAGATCGCATCACATATATTTACATTATATTAACATTTAGTCATTTAGCAGACGCTTTTATCCAAAGCGACTTACAAATGAGGACAACAGAAGCAATCAAAACCAACAAAAGAGCAACGGCATGCAAGCACTATGACAAGTCTCAGTTAGCCTAACGCAGTACACGTAGCAAGCAGATAGAATATAGAATAAAGAAACCTAGTGTTTTTTTTTTTTTTTTTTTTAAAGAAACAAATAGATAGAATAGAAAAAAGAAAACTAGTGTTAGTGTTAGATTTGTAACTATACATTCAGATTTACCTCCATATATTCACAATTTACGTTTATATATTCAGACTTATAACTATATATTCAGATGTACTTCTATATATTCAGATTCACTTCTATATATTCAGACTTATAACTATATATTCAGATTTATAAGAATATATTCAGATTTACATTTATATATTCAGACTTATAACTATATTTTCAGATTTACATTTATATATTCAGACTTATAACTATATATTCAGATTTACATTTATATATTCAGATTTATAACTATATATTCAGATTTACATTTATATATTCAGACTTATAACTATATATTCAGATTTATAAGAATATATTCAGATTTACATTTATATATTCAGACTTATAACTATATATTCAGGTTTATAAGAATATAATCAGATTTACTTCTATATATTCAGACTTGTAACTATATATTCAGATTTACATTTATATATTCAGACTTATAACTATAGATTCAGATTTATAACTATATATTCAGATTTACTTCTATATATTCAGACTTATAACTATATATTCAGATTTACATTTATATATTCAGACTTATAACTATATATTCAGATTTACTTCTATATATTCAGATTTACTTCTATATATTCAGACTTATAACTATATATTCAGATTTACATTTATATATTCAGACTTATAACTATATTTTCAGATTTACATTTATATATTCAGACTTATAACTATATATTCAGATTTACATTTATATATTCTGACTTATAACTATATATTCAGATTTACTTCTATATATTCAGATTTATAACTATATATTCAGATTTACTTCTATATATTCAGATTTACTTCTATATATTCAGACTTATAACTATATATTCAGATTTACATTTATATATTCTGACTTATAACTATATATTCAGATTTACTTCTATATATTCAGATTTATAACTATATATTCAGATTTACTTCTATATATTCAGATTTACTTCTATATATTCAGACTTATAACTATATATTCAGATTTACATTTATATATTCTGACTTATAACTATATATTCAGATTTACTTCTATATATTCAGATTTATAACTATATATTCAGATTTACTTCTATATATTCAGATTTACTTCTATATATTCAGACTTATAACTATATATTCAGATTTACATTTATATATTCAGATTTATAACTATATATTCAGATTTACATTTATATATTCAGACTTAACTATATATTCAGATTTACTTTTATATATTCAGATTTACATTTATATATTCAGACTTATAACTATATATTTAGATTTACATTTATATATTCAGATTTATAACTATATATTCAGATTTTTATATAATTATTTCCTGTTTGGCCCCTCATAATATATATATATATATATATATATATATATATATATATGTATATATGTATATGTATATATATATATATATATGTATATATGTATATATGTATGTATATATATATATGTGTATATATATATATATGTGTGTGTATATATATATATATATATATATATAAATATATATATATACATTTAGTCATTTAGCAGACGCTTTTATCCAAGGCGACTTACAAATGAGGACAATAGAAGCAATCAAAACCAACAAAAGAGCAACAACATGCAAGCGCTATGACAAGTCTCGGTTAGCCAAACGCAGTACACTTAGCAAGGTTTTTTTTTTTTTTTAAACAAGTAGATAGAATATAGAAAAGAAAGCTAGTGTTAGTTTTTCAAGAAAAGCTAGCAGTTAGAGAATAAATATGCAATTGATAGAGGGTCAAATGTGTGTGTGTGTGTGTTTTTTTTTATAAATAAAAAGAAGGCAGATAGATAAATAAAATTTGAAAAGAGAATGCTAGAGTTAGAGGGTCAAATAAAGATGGAAGAAATGGGTTTTTAGCCGTTTCTTGAAGATGGCTAAGGATTCAGCTACTCGGATTGAGTTGGGCAGGTCATTCCACCAGATGGGAACAGTTAATGAAAAAGTCAGTGAAAGTGATTTTGTGCGTCTTTGGGATGGCACAATAATGCAGCGTTCACTTGCAGAACGCAAGTTTCTAGAGGGCACATAGGTCTGAAGTACTGAATTTAGGTAAAGGGGTGCAGAGCCAAAGGTGGTTTTATACTGTGTATATATATATATATATATATATATATATGTGTGTGTGTGTGTGTGTGTGTGTGTGTTTGTGTGTGTACTGTATATATGTGTGTTTGTGTGTGTGTGTGTGCAAATGTGATCTCTTCAAAATAAAAAAGAGACAAAATAAGAGAGGAAATGGTACAGCAAATAAAGAGGAAATGGTACAGTAGGAGAGCTAGAGGTGGGGCGGAGAGAACTGGCATGTTTTGTGGCATTTGTTTGTGTGCTGCACATTTCTTATTTCCTATGCCTGCTGGTCTAAAAAAGAGGATGAGATTTTTTTGCTTCTCCACTGATATTTTACTGTACACTCATCTTTCTCTCTCTTTATTACCATTTTACCACTGGCACATCTGTATATGCTTTACTTGTAGATAATTAATTTTCATGACTGTTGTCTGCCTCCCCAGAGGAGCATCTACCTTTGTTTCTTGCTTTTAAAAATTGAATGAGAGTGGAATATTATATGCTTAGAATATGATTTATTCATTTTAGAAAGCTTAATGTCAGGGTCCAAAGTAAACTTGCCAGCCGAGCACTAAGTAAAAGTAAAAATATTCAAATTATAAGAATTGTTTTTGTTGTTGTTGGTGCTTTGAAATGTATATATAATATATAATAGCTAATTAGATTCAAAATGATTAAAAAATGTTTAATGCAAGAAGTTTTACTTTTTTAAACAGTTTTGTTCTTTTAGGTCTTAACATACATATAATTTAATTGCTTTTATTTATGCTCACCATTATGTACACTCTTAAGAAAAATCTGTAAAACTAGGACACAATACTGTATTAATTTAAAGAAATTTTCTGTATTTATTTATTTATTTATTTATTATTTAGAATTTTCTATAAAATTAACGGATAATGTCAAGTAATGAGCTGCCAGTACCTTTTCTGTTATTTTACAGATTTACTTACAGTGCTTACAGCTTATAGTGTCATAATTTACAGCTACAGCTACAGCTACAGTTACCTATAATATCCTAGTAATTCTAGTAATTTTATACAAACAAATAAATAAATGAAAAATAAATAAATAAAACTCCCTAGAATGCATTACATGACCTCGGAACAAAAGACTTAACCATTACATTAAAGACACATATGAAAACGAGAATAAGACAACAAAGAAAAAGCTAATCAGCCAGAGGTCTAAAATGAAGATCTTTATTCAGATTACTGTAGGAATTGTTTATCAAGGTGACAGACGCCTGCCCTGGCTCAGATGAAGATGACGCTCTATCATGCAGTCCCTGACAGCAGGCGGACGCGCACCTCTGCCAAAAGGAACGCTGGAAATATTATTAATAGATGCTGACTTGATTTCCCACAATTGCAGGGTCTTCACAAGGTTTGATTGCAGCTGGTGAAGACCCGTCCAAAGGGGAAGCTATTATTCAAGTCTTACATGCACCCACCCCTATATAAAAGGTTGCCTTGTTTTCCACATCCCCAACAGAGACAGTAGTTAACAGTATTTGGAAATAGCAAACTAAAAGTATCCACACTGTCAATTTGACTACACTTTTCACCTGTTTTCAAATTTATTTAGCTTTTCCAATAACAAGCTACTTCTTCCAGAATGTGCTGTTGCACTACACAGCAATTGTAGCTCCTAAACTGTCTGACTTTTAAGTATCCTAGCTAGAGCAGCAAACTTCTGTCCATTCTCCCATATGTAGAGTTGGAAATCTGATTCATGTGGTTCTTGTGGCAAATTATTTCACTAAAGCAACTGTATGTAGTTTTGTGCGTTTTGTGACTTTGGAGCCCCCTACAGGTTTCTTCAAGTCGTGAAGTCGTGGCCTAATGGTTAGAGAGTTGGGCTAGTAACCTGAAGGTTGCCGGTTCGATTCTCACACCAGCAGGAATTGAAGGTGGGGATTGTGAATGAACAGCACTCTCTCTGCCTTCGATATCATGACTGAGGTGCCCTTGAGCAAGGCATCGAACCCCCAATTGCTCCCCGGGCGCTGGAGCAATGGCTGCCCACTGCTCCGGGTGTGTGTTCACGGTGTGTGTGTGTGCGCGTGTGTTCACTATTCACTGCTGTGTGTGTGCACTTGGATGGGTTAAATGCAGAGCACCAATTTCGAGTATGGGTCACCATACTTGACAATACATCACGACTTTCTTTCTTTTTCTTTTCTTTTTTCACTGTTGTATATATATCACTTACCTGAATACAGTGGATAGCTGTAAACATGCATTTGTTGCTGCCGTAAAGCAATCCACACCGAATTTCCATGACGGACATTTGTGAGGGAAAGAAACAGAAGCCTTTATAAATGAGTGTACCATCAGAATGATTTCAAAACTGATATTTCAAGGTAAAAAAACAAAACAAAACAAAAACTTACATACAGCGTCTTTAATTGCTGTTGTTCTTTTATTATTTCCAACTATAAATTAGTTTAAAGTCAAAAATCTTTTGGAGTAACTTTAAGAGTTGCCACTTTTTCAGAAGGGTCGCTTATATTTTAATTTCTTAAAACTTTTAGTCTAACTAGCAAGTAGCAAGTTTTATTATCATTGTGGTGGGTTACAGCAGGCCTATCAGTCAAGAGTCTGAGCTGTGTTTGTGTGTGTGCATGCACACAAAGTTTAAGTAACTCAACAACACTCTTGATAGAAGTTTAATTAATTTAATTAAAATGGAAATGACATTCAGAAAAAGACTACTAGCTTTCAGCTACATAATGGCATAAATGCAGTTTTTGACAGAGTGAAAAGCCCTTCAACTTCACTAATACGGTCATGCAAAGCAATTCTCCATTCTGCACAAACATCTTACCGTATTTTAAATAAAATGTAATTATTACTTCATGACCTTTGATAAAAGCTCGCCTTGGTAATTTCAGAGCAGTTCATATAAATAGAAATGTTCTTTTACAAAGCCACTCACTGATAAGAGGTCACCTCAGGAGGTTTGCAGAAGCGAAGGAGCACAAACTATTACAATCCAAAACCACTGTCTCAACGGCAATACCTCAACCCTCGAAATGACATCTGATCTGATTACACATGAGACCAGAGACTTACGGAGGTTCTCAAAGCATCTCGCTCTGAGGAGCACCTGGGCGTCTAACCGCACATGTATCTCTGTCGACATGTGGAGATGTTGTTAGATGTCACCCTCACACGCTGATCTGTAACCTGTTGTGTGGTTTTGCCTGTAGTGGTTAAAGTTTGGATTTGGCTGGGGTGTTACTGTTCCCAGACCAGCGTTTAAGACAACTGGCTGTGGTTAGCGCTATGCAGGCACAGAGTTTAACCTCACGCAGGAAGCGAGCTCACTTTATCTACCCGGCTGCCTGCGCCCTCCGCCGCGAAGCAGAGCGTGGGTGTGACACCTGCCTGTGTGTGGGGGGTGGTGGAAGAAGGTGAAAGGAGCTAGAAAATGAATGCGTAACAAGACCAATCGGGGTATATATAAATAGCAAAGAAAACTGGAAAGAAAATGCAGAAAGAACGGATATATCATGAAATTACAGATGAAATAATTTCATGATATTTCAGAAAAAAGTTCATATGGAAGACATATGAAATTGCCACCTGCTGAGGTCTTGACATCTGGTCCATATAGGTTGTCTTTATGAAAGAAGAGAATTTAGGTATCTTTAAATCTGTTTCAGTGAGGAATGCTCTGTAAAGTAGTGTGGAAAATATAAATTCACATCAAATGCATTTGCAATTTTGATGCTATCAAAAGTAGTGCAAATATTTCCAGCATGTGCCACAACAAGAAAAGTGCATTAACTTTACAGAATCAGGACAAACCCTAAGAGAGCCTTCAGGGTTTTTAGGGGGAAATAATTTTTATATAAAAATGCATTTGAAAATACTTTTGTCAAAGTGCTAAGTGCACATACATACATAAAATAAAATAAAATAAAATAAAATAAAATAAAATAAAATAAAATAAAATAAAATAAAATAAAATAAAAAGAAGACAAAAAAGCAAAACAAAACTAAAATGGAGAAAAAATGATACATTAACAAGAAATAATTAAAATGATAATCTGTAAAATATAAAAAATACAATAAAAAACAAGATTTAAAAATTTATTTAAAGCAAAACCACTGAGTGAATATGTATTTAATTATTTTCTTATTTAATTCAACATTTGATTTTCATTACAAATTATAATTATTACCAATTATAATTATAATAACAAAAAACTAATGAAAAAAAATGAACTGAAAAAAATAAATAAATTTATTTTAGAATTTCTCAGTATTTAGTGTCAAACTTTTGCTTTAATAAAATCAGCACTCATGACCCAATGATCATTTTATTCAACATGATTTAATAATTTTACAAAAGCATCTTCAATCTGAGCTTTTGTACACATAAGTTCACATGGTTAAAATCAAATTTGCTTATGATTATTTATTTATTTATTTCTCCAAATTGTAAGACTTTTAAAAAAAATTAAGACGTGGTCTCTAGCTTTTGGACTCCTCTTTTTAAAATGGAAATGAAGCAGAGATAAGATTAAAACCAATGTGATGTAAACCATATGGATAAGTGTCCTTAGTTCTTATATACTCGACTGCCGCTCATTGTTTCTACAGCCTCTAAATCCTCCATAGAAAACTCAACACTCTGACTGTGACAACAAATCTTTTGCTAATTTTTCAAAAGTGTTGGACTTCAAGAATGTGGAAACTTCACAGCTCTGAGAGGCCAAGCGAGTAATGTGAGTGTGAATTGATTTGTTTGGGTTCATCACATCCATCAGTCATCCTAGAAATGATGAGATGAGCATCACGGCACAACAGATGCCTTATGTGGTCTACAGCGCTTGGCAGATCTTGATGTACGTCAACACAAAAAGCAAAGTTCTTGAATTTCCTCTCTGCGTCCCTCTTGTTTGGAGATATATGAGTGTAATGTGCGGATTGAGTTTAGCGTGTGAACTAGGAGCCAGACCACATCAGAAGCGCTCTGCTGTGCAGGCGGACTGCGTGAAAGCATCTCCCTTTCTCTGACACTCTGCCCATCGCCTGTTGATTCGATTGCAATAATTTATGGTCATTGTGATGACTTTGAGTTTCACATATGGAATAGCACAACCTCGCTTAATGAGAGCTGGAAAATTTGGGACGCGTTTGCAAAAATTAACCGTCTCGGATAATACATGTCAGATGTCTTGGAAAGGTGTTAAAGTGTGATGAGAATGTTAAGGCCAGTTTATACGGCTCTAACAAGTGCCAAAAACACCAAATTCCAACAGTTGGGTCACGGTGCTGTTCAGGAAGTGTGAACTTGACAGTTATATTTCCTAACGCTCTAAAGCCAACTTTGGTAATGTTGGTTTTCATAGTTCATCCAAATATAAAAACTCTGCAATCATTGTGACTCACTTTAACGCTTAATAATGCACCCAAGATTGTCAGAAAAAAAGTGTGTGGCTCGCTGATCATTTCCCAAGTGCTCTGATAGGTTTTCATGAAAAGCAACCCAATATTTAAGCAATTTCAACCCAGGCTAATTCGAAATATGTGCCTCTAAATACATTTCTGCAGCACCGTTATTACGTACCTTACTGCGTGTTTCGTGGCAGTTTCAAAATGAAACATCCAGTGAGTGGCACTATAAATGTGGGTTCAATATGTGACCCTTGCTGTGTTTGTATTACATTGCTTCAGGTACGCATTGCGGCGGTTCATAATTCAAATATCTGAGGAGCGTCGCTAAAAGTTAATGCTCTATCGTGTTGGAAATATCCCCTACACCAAACCCAACCCTAAATCTACCCAATAGTGCTAACAAATGCAAAAGTAATACAAAAATGCATTTGTTGATGCAGCCGTGTTATTTTAACTACCTTAAGCGGATTTGATCTGTTTTGTTGATTGTAGTTTCACAGGGTTCGCACTGAAGCTCTTTATCACCTAAGTGCAATGCCGTATCACGTGAGCTACTGAGCAAACCTACTGAGTTAGAAAACTCAAACATATGAACTGTGGACCTGCAAATCATACTTTGTGTGAAAAGAAACAAAAGTTGTGGGAGTTTTACTGCCTCTAGTGTTCATTTCAACTGGAAACTGCAGCGATTCGTATGTATAAGTACGTTTTTTGAGTTTTGCAGAAATGTAGGTAGAGGCATGTATTTCCAATGAGCCTATGTTGAATTTTTTACGACCCAGGCTCATTGAAAATATGTGCTTATTGCAACATTTCTGCAAAACCGATATTACGTGTCTTATTGAACATTTCTTGGCAGTTTCAAAGTAAAATGTCCAGTGAGTGGCGGTAAAACGTGTGTTTAGTACTTGATCATGGCCATGTTTTTATTATGTTGGTACAGGCACGTATTATGACATTTTTATTATGTTGGCTCAGTGAACCGTAGTTGCGGTGGTTCAGAATTCAAGTGTCGCTAAAAGGTTAACGCTCAATCGTGTGGGAAAATAACATACCACCAACACCAAACCCAACCCTAAACCTACCCGATAGTGTTAACGAAAGCAAAAGTGACATAAAATGCATTCTCTGAAGCAACCGTGTTATTTTTCCTTCTACAAAGGTTTGAGCTGTTTTATCTAACCGTAGTTTTATGGGATTCATACCAAAGTGCTTCACCTCACAAGTGCAACACCATATCGCATAAGCTACACTCTTAAAAATAAAGGTGCTTCAAAAGGTTCTTCAAGCGATGCCAGAGAAGAACCATTTTTGGTTCCGCAAAGAACCATTCAGTCAAAGGTTCTTTAAAGAACCATCTCTTGCTTACCTTTTTATAATCTGAAGAACCTTATTCGCCAAACAGAAAGGTTCTTCAGATGTTGAAGGTTCTTTATGGAACCATTTAGACAAAAAGGTTCTTCTATGGCATCGTGAAGCACCTTTACTTTTAAGAGTGTACTGAGCAAACCTATTGCATTAGAAAACCTTAGGCAGAAAAAATTAGGCTTTCTTAATCAAAACTCTGGCCCAGTAAATCATACTTTGTGTGAAAAAGAATAAAAGTTTTACTGCCTCAAGTATTCACATCAACTGGAAACTGCAGCGATTAATTTTTTTTTTTTTTTTTGCTACAGTTTGTGAGATTTGCAGTAAATTGGGTAGAGGCACATATTTTCAATGCACCTGGGTATAGTTTTTTAAGCAATTTTACAACTCAGTATTTAAGCAACTTCTACTGCTTCCCACTCCAGTCCAGTAGGTGGCACTAATGTGCATTACAGTCACAATGTACTATAACTGCACTGAAATCACACTTCTGGATATTCTTTGGTGTTTAGCAGAAGTAATATAATCATACAGGCTTACAATAACATGAAGGTGAGTATAATAAACATTATATTACATATTTGTAAGAACATAGTCACGTCAGTTTTTGTCTTTGGAAATTCTGTTTTGTTCCTCACTTTTGACGTAGGATGACATTATGGTGTTTTTGATGTATGACATTTTGGATCAAATCTTCGTTCCTTTTGTTATGAAAGCTACTTTCCCAAAAGCTGCTATGTTGACTCTCAAGCTGTTGTACCATTTTCCAAGCACTATTATCTCTGGAGTCAACCAGTCACAGCACCAGTCGGATGGTTTACCATTCTTACATCAGTGAAAACGTGCCGACTCATACATTTTTTTTTTCCATTGTACAAGCCAGCATTTGGTACTATTTCAATAGCTCACACCTACATAAGGTAGCCAGTGAATTTAGGTTTAATCACCATGGCTGTAAGCAACAACTGTAAATTGTAATGTTCAGATGCATTCATGATGACAATACAAATTTCAAGCCCTGAAATGATTTATCACTTCTGGGCTAGCTTAGAAGCTCTGGGGTCCCTTTCCCCTCATTCCCTCACACAGAGCAAGGGTGCTGGGGTTGGACTTCGGCAGATCTGCTTTGAAAGCTAAGCCCTCATTTGGGCAGAGTGGATTCAGATGGCTTGGCCCCGGCTCAAAGGCGGCCTGCTCTCTGGGTCAGCTCATTACTTCAAGAGAAGCAAAGGGCTGATGCTCTCAAGTGTGGCGGCTTTCAATCACCATCCGACAGCTCCAGTTGCTGGGTCATGACATGTGAGATACATGGGGCAAAGATGACACAGTTCTGTTTGTTCAATGAGGTCCGTATGTCAATGACTGGTCATCAAACTGGATATTTAGGTATTTTCCATGATTTGGTCACAATTTGGTTTCCCATTACTATATTCTATAGCATTAGAACTACACGTTACATTTATTTTTTGAAAACTATTAGATGTGTTAGACAAACTATTATCTAACATAAAAGTAATCCATCAACTCAGATTTCTGTGTTTTGGACACCCCACAGTCTCTTAAAATGCTGATTTTATCCCACTTTAGAGGTCTTGACCATCTCAGCAAATCATACAAAAATATCATAACATAATCTGTCAATGTGACATTCAATTAATTGTGATGAATATATATATATATATATATATATATATATATATATATATATATATATATATATATATATATATATATAAAATAATTTTATCAAAAACATTTTGCACACAACCCAGTAATATCACTTGCATGATGTGATTTTTTTATTTTTATTTTTTAATTTTTTTAGGCAAATTGTGGCATTGATTGCTTTTATCTAGCTCAGTCACTTAACATTTTCAAATTTCTGCAATTACATTACTGTTGTTACGGAGCCGACGAGACGAGAGACGTGTAGATCCATTTGCAAGCTTTTATTTAAACAGGGACGTGGTCAAAACACAGGCAGGGTCAAATAACAGCAAACGGGTATGGCACAGGCAAAACACAAGAGTAATCCTAGGGCAAGCGTGGGTCTTTGAGTGGTGAACAATATCCAGAGGGCTTGAGAAGAGGGATAATCCAATAACATGAACGATAATCCAAGCGAGGTACAAACAGAGTCGGAACGGCAAGACAAAGGGTTAATCCAAGATACACTGGCGAGAATAAAAGACTAGACTAGAAACTAAAGCAGGAAAAGGCTCCGTAGAGTGCTATCACTAGGAGAGCGATAAACGCAGACAATACTTGGCGATCATAACGAGGAAGTCCAGTGCTTATAAAGCGTGTCTCATTGGTTACAGATGTGGGTGCAACTAGTGCGGTGGATGATGGGGAATGTAGTCCAGGGTATAGTGCAACAGTCAGTGTAGTGTGAGAGTCAGTATGATGGACGGGTGACCTCTGGTGGAGAGTGAACAGAAGGGCAGGCACAGGATTCGTAACATAGAGAGCACCACGGTGTATCAGGCCGATCAGGAATCCACAACAGAGACAGGAGTCTAGGAGAAACGGACACACAAGAGATAAAGAGAGCATATACGGTCTCAAGGACCAAGGCAGGGAACATAAGAAGTCCATAAACATTTTGCCTAGTGACAACTGCGCAGGCAGACAGTTCAAAATTAGACTCAATGATTAGAACTGGGCAGGGAAACAGCTCAAAACCTGACTCATTGGCAGAGACTGGACAGATACAAAGTTCAAAATCAGGTTTGTTAACTAAAATGGGACAGACAGATGGTTCGAAATTAGACTTGGCATTGACAGAACCTGGATTAACAGACAGTTCAAAGTCAGATTCAAAAGCTATATTAGTGCAAAAAATGTGTTCATGACCAGGTGCATTGGCTGAAACTGGACTGGTGGTTTTTTCAGTGAAGAAAACAATGGCAAACAATTTGCAGTCAAGCTTATTCATTGAAACAGGACAGACAGATAATTCAGGATCAGACTCATTGACTGGAAGGGGACAGATATACTGTTCATTAATGATTTCTTCGGCAGTGACAGGGTTAACAGGACAAATATGGGGTGCATTTATATTTGTTGTGCTCAAGACAGACAGTTCGAAATCAGATACATTGGTAGAGATGACACAGGCAGACAGTTCACATTCAGCCTCTTCGGCTGTGACAAATAAGGCTGAGCGTCTAAAAGCAGCTTCTTCAGCTGGGTCGGAACAAGACAAAAGTTCATAATCGGCCTCCATGGCCAGGTCAGAACAGAATGACAGTTCACAGGCAGCTTCTGCAGCTAGGTTGAGACAGGGTAACAGTTCACAGTCGGCCTCCTTGGCCGATTCAGGACAGACTAAGGGTTCACAGATGGCTTTCATAGCCATGACAGGACAGGGAGAGAGTTCACAGACGGCCTCCTTAGCCGTGACAGGACAGAGCGAGAGATCACAGACGGCCTCCTTAGCCGTGACAGGACAGAGCGAGAGCTCACAGACGGCCTCCTTAGCCGTGACAGGACAGTGCAAAAGTTCACAGGTGGATACCACTGACACCTCTAGAGGTTCTGCAGCGGATACCACCACCTTTGGAGGTTCTACAGTGGTACCATAGGGAACCAGAGAGAGTTCATTAACAGGACAGGTACAGTGCTCATCTACGGTTCCTTCGACCGTGATATGACGGGCTGGACATGCATTGTTGGGCGCCACCACCACGCAAGGAGCTGAAGTGAGCACCGCCGCTTCGGGAGGTTCTGCACCATGCGCCGCCACCTCTGGAGAAACTGCAGCGGGCACCATCGCCTCGGGGAACACAGCAGCAAGCACCACTACCTCAAGAGGTTCTGCAGCATCAGCCGCCCCCTCTGGAGACATCACAGTGGATGTCGCCACCTCGAGCAGTTCTGTGGTGGTGTATGCAGCCCAAATGCAACATAGCGCGATCCCCATCATGGGAAGCGCTGCAGGCAGGGGACTCAGTTCAGGGACAGGAGGGCTAGAGTGAGTGAGTTTGAGGATACAAGCTGTGCGAGCAGACACCAGCGGTGCATCCCTCACACTGGATACCAGACTACGATACAAGAGAACTGACCTGGAATATCTGAGTGTGGCAGACAGAACGTGACCTAACTCTGGATGATCAGCGGAGATGTGACTTGACTCATGACGTGACTCTGGATGATCAACGGTGACATGACGTGACTCTGGATGATCAACGGAGACATGACGTGACTCTGGAAGATCAGCGGAGACATGACGAGACTCTGGAAGATCAGCAGAGACATGACGAGACTCTGGAAAATCAGCGGAGACATGATGAGATTCTGGTAGATCAGCTGAGACGTGACGAGGCTTTGGCAGATCAGCGGAGACATGATGAGTCTCTGGTAGATCAGCTGAGACATGACGAGACTCTGGTAGATCAGCTGAGACGTGACGAGGCTTTGGCAGATCAGCTGAGACGTGATGAGACTCGTGAAGAGCAGTCGTGACTTGACTTGACCCGTGAAGAGCAGCCATGATTCGACCTGACCCGTGAAGAGCAGCCGTGACTTGACCTGATTCGTGAAGAGCAGCTGTGACTTGACTTGACTCATGAAGATCAACTGTCACTTGGCTTGACTCATGAAGATCAACTGTGACTTGACTTAGCTCATAAACATCAACTGTGACTTGGCTTGACTCGTGACGATCAGCTGTGGCTTGCCTTGACTTGTGACGTTCAACTGTGACTTGACTTGGTTCGTGATGATCAACTGTGACTTGACTTGCCTCATGATGATCAACTGTGACTTGACTTGGCTCAAGAAGATCAGCTGTGATTTGACTGGATTCATGAATGGCGGCTGTGACATGACGGAGCTTTGTTGTGTCTGCCATTTTGCGACCAGGCTCCGCTGTCGCTGCCATTTTGTGAGCGTGCTCTAATGCGGCCGCCATTTCAAGAGTGAGTGTGGTGTAGCATTCCTCCGTGACACCCACAGTGAATGAAGAACCGACAGTCAATAAAGCATAGTCCATAAAATTACTTAGAGACGAATGGGGACCTTCCTGGATTAATCGAGATTTGAGCGGCTGGTTAATGCCCTCACAAAAAAAATCTATGAGCGCACAGTCAGGCAAATAAGAATATTTAGTGATCTCTAAAAACTCAAAAATGTAGCTCTCAAGCGATCGTGTTCCCTGCTCGAGAGCTAATAGCATGATTGCTGTGTCCATACCTGGCCAGAGTCCTTTAGAAAAGCCGCTGGATCCTAGTGTGGCCTGTTACGGAGCCGACAAGACGAGAGACGTGCAGATCCATTTGCAAGCTTTTATTTAAACAGGGACGTGGTCAAAACACAGGCAGGGTCAAATAACAGCAAACGGGTATGGCACAGGCAAAACACAAGAGTAATCCTAGGGCAAGCGTAGGTCTTTGAGTGGCGAACAATATCCAGAGGGCTTGAGAAGAGGGGTAATCCAATAACATGAGCGATCATCCAAGTGAGGTACAAACAGAGTCCGAACAGCAAGACAAAGGGTAAATCCAAGATACACTGGCGAGAATACAAGACTAGACTAGAAACTAAAACAGGAAAAGGCTCCATAGAGTGCTATCACTAGGAGAGCGATAAACGCAGACAATACTCGGCGATCATAATGAGGAAGTCCAGGGCTTATAAAGCGTGTCTCATTGGTTACAGCTGTGGGTGCAACTAGTGCGGTGGATGATGGGGAATGTAGTCCAGGGTATAGTGCAGCAGTCAGTGTAGTGTGAGAGTCAGTATGATGGACGGTTGACCTCTGGTGGAGAGTAAACGGAAGGGCAGGCACAGGATTCGTAACAACTGTAATAATTATATTAAAGTTATATTGACTTTTTAGCTGGATGAAAAAGCATGAAACTAGCACCAGAATTTTTGATAATTTTCATAAAACTTTTATGGCCCCCAAAACATTTTGTTGCAGGAATATTTAAGCATACAATATATGAAAAGAAAGAACAGAGACAAAGCAACAAAAACTCAAAAACTTTTTTCTAGATCCATGCATTCTTTTTTTAAATCAACACTTGAATGCACAACATTTAGAACAAAATGCTGAGAAAATCATGTTTTTTTTTTTTTTTCTCGAACACTATTCATCAGATTCAAAACGATGATCAAAACATAGATTGGTTAGATCATGTCCATCAACACCCCCAGTGCTTGTCCTGTACCTCTTTGTTAGTTCGACATTTCTTTTGGTAACATGAGGCAGTTTTGATTTACATGCTGTCTAATGTTTAATGATTGCGTTAGCTTACATGTGTGTAAGCAATGCTTCTGTTGTTTGTTTCTGCTTCTTCTTTGCTTGTTTTTGGATCCAGAGATTCTATACTATTTCAGATGATGTGTAATAGCGCCCCCTAATATATAACAGTGAAAACATGGATTGCCTGAAGTTTCCATTAATGGCGGGAAGCACTGCGTCATAAATGACCGGGAAAGAGTTAATTAACTACTTGAATTATGCCAACAAAGTGTACAGTTGAATGTGCTGATTTTACCATTCTACGTTAAGTAGGTTGAAAATCTACTCATAAGTCCCTCTCACACAAAGAAATAAAACAAGAATCCAATTCAGCTGCTATAGTCCTGGAACTCATCTATCGCTTGCTTTGCCCTCATTCATGCAAAGCCAATTTTGGCACACTGTTCTCCAGTATAAGCACAATACAAGCACATTCATATTTCATAGCCTCGTTTTGGATCCAGGCCTCTAATAAACTACAGTATCTGTATGATAAACTACAGTATCTCTATTCACGAAGTGTACTTGCACATCCACAAAACACTCAAACAGCCATTAAAAAGTTGATATATTTGATTAAAATATGTTTGGCTCTCGGATACAGAATCTCTGCTCTCTAATTTTCTCATTCATATAAACATAATTGGTTATGTTCTTAACATCTGCCGCCTGCAGGAATACATTTCGTAGCCCTACAGTTGTGTAACACAAATCAAGCAAAACATGCCATTCCCTACCACAGTCTGGTGCCCACTCTTGCAACCCCTCAATTGGTTAATGTAGGGTTTAATGACGACCAATTAAAGCGGATCAGTGAGCAGGACTCACAAACAGCGCCATGTCACACTCAGCTTGGACCTCGGGACACAGTCCTGCAGCGAGCCCAATTACCCCTTCAGACCACACACATCTTGCCCTAAATGACTGAAAGCAGCCCTCTGTCTTTTATCTGAAGTGGAGATCTTCCTATAGATTCATATCTGCGATTTTTACAGGCTAATCCAATTTTGTGCGCTATCATCCTCTGGTCTGGTGACCACATGTGCAGTGGTGCTGGAGCGTGTGTTTAGAGGAATAACCTCAAGCACATCAAGTCGATGGTTTGATCTGATGGCCAGTGGCTGAACCAAAATATAAAACAGCAAAAGTAAATAATCTTAAAGCTGCCACGGCTGCCTCAGAGAAAACTCAGGCATGTGAATAAACTTGGCTTTGTAGTCAATGTTGTAGAGACAATCTAGCATATTAACTAAAAGAAAGGAACGTGTCAAATGAGGCTAATTTCATCTAATGCATGCTTTTTGGGGACTGATCATGACAGAAAATCTGTCGTGATACATTGCAGTACAATCCACTACAACCGCCTGTGGTCATGTGGGATAACTGTGCAGATTATAGTGAAATCTTTTATCCGAGAATGTGCGAGATTGTATGTCAGAGATAATGCATGCAGCGGTTTTCCTGATGAAATTATTAAGTCATAACATTGTAGAGATATTCAGAGAGACGAAAGATAACAGGAAAAGTCTTTTTAGACATCACTTTATTGGAGCTGCTGTGCCAGTAGCAATAGTCCAAGCTGAACACAATAACATTTGTGTGTATTTAAATCAGAGGTAATATTAGCATTTGTATGGCCTTGTATATCTCTCTCATAACAAGTCAGTCTCTCAAGCTTTTTCTGTATGGTATTTAACTGAGTTTTATTTCAACATGTGGACAATTGCTGCCCTCAAGACATGTCGGAAAGATTGTATTTATGAGTTGAGAGCATAGCACATGAATGGCACCACAATGTAGTAATTACCAGAGGGAAACTTTGGATTTTCTTTAACCCCCAACTTTTTGTCTTTGGCGTGTGTCAGAATAAATAGCAGAAACAAATTCCTAATGGTTATAATAAGATTTGGCTGGTTAGCATGGGTCAGTTTATGCGTAGATGTCAAAAAAGCACAATCTGTCTTATATTAATATTAATTAATTATTATATTAAATATTATTATTATTAATAATAATAATAATAATAAAGAATGTAAGAAATACTGCTGCTGCACATAACATATATGAAATAACCCCCATATATGACATGCATTGAAATTACCCCGTAGCAAATCCAGACAGGTGGAGCTGGGGAAGGTGAAGGGTTTCTGCGCGCTGCAACTGATACAGCAAACACTAGCCAAGTATTTGAATGTTGAGCAGCAAACAAAATAAACTATTCAACTGATTATATCATATTGAGCCTGCGCCATCTAGAGTTTCATGACAGAAAATTATATTAATATATGGCAGGTTTTGCCACTGATTATTTAATCTTTATTTTATTTACTTATTTTTACAGATTTTTTATGGATTTTATCCAGTGTATGATGCAAGAGGTTTATGTGACAAAACTACATTTCCCATTGTTCTTTGTGGAGGAACACCAACCCAAACATGCTTTACCCTTAATTTTGTTGCAACAGCACTGAAAAGCTTGGTGTATTTATGAGAATTTATTCATTTATTTACTTTTCTTCTTAACGCCAGTCCAGCATCTAGGGCTATATTCTTGACGAGAACTAGTTAATCCATACACAAATGATGATGATGATGCGCCGGAAGATGATGTCTGCGACCCTGATCGTCGGTGGAGGCCGGACACCTGGATGAGCCCCGGGGACATCTCCCCAGTGAAGACCTTGACTTAAATAAATAAATAAATAAAATAAAACAAAATAACTAAAAATATAATAAAATACCAACTACATAAATACTATTATTGTTAGAAACTGCAACAATATAAAAATAGAAATATAATACATTTAAAATTTAATTAAAACAATAAGTAAAAAAAATAAAAAATAAACAATAATATCCTGGCCAGAGGAGAACTGGCCCCCTGACTGAGCCTGGTTTCTCCCAAGGTTTTTTTCTCCATTCTGTCACAGAGGGAGTTTTGGTTCCTTGTCACTGTCGCCTCCGGCTTGCTCAGTTGGGTACACTTAATTTCTAACGATTATCATCAATTTGATTTCATATATACTATTTAAACTAAACTGAGCTAGACAATGACATCTCTGAATTCAATAATGAAAATTGAGTGTTTAATCTTATTATACATTACTGACACTCTGTCCTCCAATTTGATACTGTTAAGTGCTTTGACACAATTTGTATTGTTAAAAGCGCTATATAAATAAAGGTGACTTGACTTGACTTGACAAATCTGTCTTACACACTAGTATATCACAAATAGAGTCTGATTCAGAATAATTGGGACTCTAAGTCATCTCAATAGCAGAAAGTGTCCCATTTTACCTGAATTCACCCTAGAAGACACACAGCTTTTAATATAAATTAAGATAAAATGTATTTTAGTTACTTTAAATGCTTATAAGTTCAGCAGTGCACTTTAACCATATTTAAAAGGCAACAGAACTTTTTTCTTTTAATTGTAATTAATATGCAATTAAGTGTCCGAATACATTACATTCAATTTATACTTAAGTAAAACATTTAAAGTATAACATTTCTGAAATAGGTGCTCTTTTTTTTTTTTTTTTTTTTTTTTTAAAAAGTATGCCGAAGTGTAATTATTCAAGTAAGGGAACTTACTGAGATTACTGTCTTTTGAATCATGGTATTCCATAACCATAATATGTCCAAAAAACTTTCAATAATATCATGGTAAATGTTTGCACTTATGTTAATATAAAACATTGTGATCGTCTCATTTCAGTGTTACATCTGGGTCCATCTGCAGGCCCATGCAGAGATCTGTGGTTCAGTGCCTTGGAGAGGAGAGAACGACTTTTAATAAACAAACTAATGGATCCCATACGCAACCCCTCACTTCTCTTTTTTTATTGCTCTCTCAGTACAAGCAGAAAAACTCCATTCAGAGCATCATAATTAGAGAAAGGGAGAGAGACAGAGATGGAGAGAGATAAAGAGAAAGGCTGAGAGAGATGGAGAGAGAGAGAGAAACCAACAATTAACTGGCGTCACAGTGTTTATAGCTAAAGTTTGTTTAAGGGCGATTGCTTTCATAACTGGCCCTGACCTTTCAAAAGCATGTTCTAAATTAGCTTTTGATGCTGTGATACCACCAGGCCACTTGCATCAGCTATAAAGCATGTGATCTGGATTGGGCAATATTAATTTTAAAAGTCACAAGTCACAATGTTGGGTTATTCATTCTAAAAGTAACTAATTACATCACATTGTTACTTTTTAAGTAACATCTTGAAGTTTAGATTTCCTTAAGCGTGAAAGCTTGACTTGTGTACACTTCTTCAACTATTCTTTATTTCTTAAAGTTCTTTTTTTTTTTTTTTTAAGTAATGGACGCTACACATTTGAAAAGGTAACTTAGAAATTTGTGGTAGCATCATTTTGTCAAGCTAATTTGTAGTTCCCATCATGCTTTGCTTCAGACTCTAGGAATAAATTATGAAATTAAGTGCTATTTTATGTGTTTTTGCACAAGATTGATATAGGGGGAGATCTGTTAGTATTTAATGTTCTGTTATGTTTGATCTTAAAAGGGTTTCTGTTATGTCTGCATTTTTGGGAGGTTACCTCTGTGCTGAAGAGTGGAGCCTATGGTTAGGTCGAGGACTGAGCATGTGTGCTATTGCTAACTGAACAATTATGATGCTTAAAGCACTTAAATCACTGTTTAAGTAAATTGAGAAATTCTGAGTTCCAATAAATGCTACATTAGTTAGCTCAACTTAATTGAGTTGTTTGAAATACACACCAAGTATGTTTAATTTAATTTAACTAATTAATTGTTAAAGCTACAGTAAAAAAGTTATTTATTTATTTATTTTTTATTAGGGTTAACTAATTAGATTTTACAGTGCAATGAAGACAATTGAATAAAAAGACAAATATGTGTTCTCTTTTGGCCTCATTATCCTGCAATGTCAAAACAGGTTTCTTTCATTGTGTGCATCTCAGAAATCCAAAATTTGGATAGTTCACCAAAAAAAAAAGAAAAAAAAAAAAAGAAGGAATTCTGTCATCATCTACTCATGCTTATGTTGTCTAAACCTGCATGTATTTCTTTCTTCTATGGAGTATAAAAGAAGTTATAAATGAAGGAAGACCACTGACTTCTTGTTATAGTGATAGTGATGTTTTAGAACAGTGGACCTACCTGAGTGAATTATTCAAAGACTCACTTTCCCAAAATTGTGGCTCAAAAATAACATTGCTTGCCATCACCTACTGGAGTAATGATGATATTCACAGCATTAAATGACTTGGCACAAGCTGATTGGTTTACGCTGCGCAGCCAACAAACTGACTTTACATTTAAATGGCTGGTTAGCATCCTTTTGAGCATTTTGCAGCGCGCTTTCAAAGTTCCTCTGAAACCCTCCACCTTCCCTAGCTCCACCTGTATAGTTCTGCTATGGGTTACTTATTTTATATGCTATTTGTGCAGCAGTGGTATGTCTTAAATACTCACAGCACCGTATCACCGTATGCATTGGCAGTAGCAAGTTCCTGTACTTGCTTGCAGCAGCAGCAACAATAATCTACAACTACAGCAATAACCAACACCAGCAGCAGGAGCGTAGCAGATCTATTCCACAAAGAGCAAATACATTAACATTGTCATATCGATTAGATTAGACACTGCATGTTCCAAATGGTGCATAAGAACATGCTAACAATGTTATTGCAAAGTTACTTATAGTCAGCAGAATGTCTGCTGGGGGACCATCAAAATAAAGTGTTAGCAGATATTAAGCAGACTAGCAGTCTACAAATGACTGGCAGTTGCAGTTACTTATTACTAGATATGACTAAAGTCAACCATCAAAATAAAGTGTTTTAAATAGAAAAATACAATTTTTTTTTAATTGCTGAATAAAAAATAATACTATAGGATTTACTGTATAATGTAAGTGACTAACCAATACAAAACATGCTATGGAGCACATTTAACATGCCAAAAGTAAATAAATAAAAACAATACTCTTTTGCCATGGGCTTTTCTCAATAAAGTGCAACATTTGCATTCTGGATAGAAAAATCCTATTCATTTTCTACATAGATTTTATTTTTCTACTGTGGGAAAAAAAGTTTAATTGCACTTAAGCCTATTCGCTTTGATTTTTAAATACTATTTTTTTTTTTTTTTTTTTTTTTTCAAATGTTCTAATCAAATCTTCAAGCTGGTTGGTTTGGGTTGTGGCTTACAACTGTTTATTGAATCCCTGTAGAGAAAATGAATGGGAAAATTACTCCGGGAATCAAGGTCCAAGATCTCTATTTTGACAGACATGCAGTCTTTTGTTTTTAGTATTATGTAGCATTGTAAACCAGTCTTGTGAAATATAAGATATTGCACAACATGCCTGTGTTTTGGTATGTTTTATTTCACACATATGCTACAAGTAACCAAAACATTCTTACATAAATTCTAAATAATGCCCTGTAGAGATTACATGGAAAATAGACAATGACAGCACATCACTCAGTACAATGACACAATTCCCATCTGAACTGACTGACTAACTGTTACAGATGACCACAGCTGTAAAACCACAGCGTAACCGGCTGATGTGACTCCCAGCTGCTCAGACATGAGGACAGCCATGTATTTCTGTTATTGCTATGAGATTATTATCTCCATTTATCCTTTCCAACTGTGACTTTCCAGTAAATTGTTTCATGATACACTGACTGTGTTTGTTTCTAGAAAGCTATTTGTGGACTTACCAAAAACATGTAAACAATCCATTGGTACATCTATTTAATTTGCTCTTTAATTTGCATTGTGTTGCTTTAAATTGAGCAGGTATTTCCCTCCTTCAGTATGGTTACCTCAGGCTTTGGCCAGACACTCGGATTCTCTTAATAAGTGACTGGCACCATCACGTGGTCCTTGTGCCAGAACATGCTGGAGGTCCAAACCGTATTTGCTCACTTCACAGGAATGCATCAGTCATGATATCCTGGTCATCAATGCTGATAATTCAATATGACAAAATAATGAAGACTGTGAAACATCATATGTGATGAGACTTCAGGATATGGTCAGTTTACCAAGAAAATAGTTAAATCTTTATTTCATATGTTTGAATGGATGCATTTATTTTATCAAAAAAAAAAAACAAAAAAAAAAACGTAATATTGTGAAGTATTATTACAGTTTAAAATAATGATTTTCTGTTTTAATATGTTTATATATGTACTTTAATATACTTATTAAAATATAATGTATTCCAGTG
The DNA here is from genome assembly GCA_039654775.1 of Spinibarbus caldwelli. Lineage (NCBI taxonomy): Eukaryota > Metazoa > Chordata > Actinopteri > Cypriniformes > Cyprinidae > Spinibarbus > Spinibarbus caldwelli. The sequence continues at coordinate 7,781,564 of CM077240.1, forward strand.
ATGCAAAGCTGAATTTTTATCAGCTATTTCTCCAGTCTTCAGTGTCACATGATCCTTCAGAAAAGAACAGCATTTTTCAAAATAGAAATCTTTTTTTTTTAAGTATTTACGGATCATGTTTTTTATTATTTTTTTTATTTTATTTTTTATTTTTTTTATCAATTTACCACATTCTTGCTGAATAAAAGTATTAATCTCTTTCAAAAAAGGAATCACAGGAAGAAATTCTATTTGAAAGTAAATTAAAATGGAAAACTATTATTTTAAATTGCAATAATATTTTAATAATCCACAGTTTTACTGTTTCTATTTTTCTGTATTTTTTAATTTGAGCATAAGAGACTTCTTCATATATATATATATATATATGTGTGTATGTGTGTGTGTGTGTGTGTGTGTGTGTGTGTGTGTGCAACCATACTAATACTTAATACAACTAAATTGATTTTTATTTTAGTCAATTTTAAGGAAAGCAAACGCTTTTCAAAAATGGTCCATTCATATTTTTTTTTTTTCAAACAAATGGCAGTTAAAACTATTAAGATAGCAGATGCTATTTTTCTCACATGGATCAGTTATTTAAATTTTAAAAGTGAATCTTTGTAATGACGGACATTTTAATAATATTAATGATAATGTTGAATGATATAGAGTATAATAAGTCAAAAGAAACATAGCTCTTGTTTGGTTTTGATGATGACATTTTTACTTGATTGGGCTGTGGTGGTAAATAAGTCAAGAAAAGTTTGAGAAACACTGTGGTAAACCATGAAAACAACAACAACAATAATAATAATAATAATAATAATAATAATTATTATTATTATTATTATTATTATTATTATAACTACTATTATTTGCCAATATAGCCTCAGACAAAAAGCACATTTCTTGGGCAACAGAGATCTCATTTCCTCATGCTGCTTTAGAACCGCAGCAGTCAAGAGTTTTTCTCTGATCAAAATGCACTCTAACCACACCTCAAGATTTGAGTATTTTATGAGCTTAAATTAATTCTCTCCCTGCCTATTGCGCTCCCTCCCTGAAGATCTGTGCGGGGGTGGGGGAACGGGGCATCGCCTTACTGAAGACGGTGGATTAATTAGTGAAACTCCTCTCGGGGGAAGCATTAGACAGAGCATCCACGGTCAAACGGGAAGCATTAGCTCCTGAACCCCCTGGTGCACCCGGGCTTCAGCACTGCCTGGGTAATTAATAGGGCCTCAGTGTAAGTGGAGGAACACTCATTCACTACTCACAGCCGCAAATGGTCTGTAGTTCAACCGAGCAGAACTGGGATAAAACCTCATTTTGCCACTTGCCAAGTTAATGGAGTCCTAACTTGAAAAGCACACCAGCTTGGGAGTTATATTCTTTGGTGTTTAATGCAGCAATGAGGCGTGGGTAGTTGTATTAAGACTGCTTTAAAGTCAACATCAAATGGCTTTCGCAAACCCACTTCCGTAATGCGCCGTATGTCTGCATCTATTATGTTCAGTGCTGGGGTACTCCATGACCAGGATCTAGAGGGTTCATTAAGGTAACTATGAGGCTTTGAGAAATGTAAGAATGGAGAGTGAATCCCTTGTTTCTGTTGGTCAGAAACTACTGCATATAAACGTCTGGGTTCATTATTAAAACAATACTAGCTGAATTTAAGGAATGACATCACAACATAGATTTTTTTCTGCTAGAAATCAGTCTCGTTAGTAATTGAAATGAAGCCATATCCTTATTTATAAACATCATTGTTTAATTGACTTCTAATTCAATTTGGGACGTTTTGACCACCAGCCATTTATAATACAATTGATGCTTCATTGGTGACTTTTACACTCTCACTTACAACAAAACCAACCAACATTTAAATCTCCTGCAGCACTGATATATGTGCTTGCCAACACTAAAAATACAATTTAGCTGAATTAAATCCAGAGGATCACTCATAATATTTCTCTATATCGTCAAATTGCCCAGGCCTAAAACTTGTATTATCATACTTGTAACAGTATGATGTGAATTGTGCTATATAAATAAATTTGACTTGACACTAACAAGCTGTTGAGTTGAGTGTGTTTTAAGTGAGATATCTAAAAAACAAAAAAACAAAACAAAATAAAAACAAAACAGGAGATGGGTCCCAATTTAGTTCAATAACAGTGTCAATGTTGCAAAGTTAATCAATTATCATCTGTTCATTGTCAGTTCATCACCTTTTACTCTATATGTTACATCCACTCTGAACTTCACTATTATTCACTTGAACAAGAATATTATCCTCACCAAGAAATGCAGAACCACTTTCCCTATCAATCTCATCCTCTTCCATCAAAGTGATCTCCTCTGATCTTCAGCCTTACCTATTCCATTCTGTCAGCTCATTCTTATCTAGTGAAGTTGTCATCTCAGACTAAAGCATTCACATCAGACAACATCCTTAACTCCATACTAATTACTCTGCAGTTGCCTGAATCATTCATTGCTGTCAACCACAAACTAGTGATGTCTACAGATAAGGTTACACTGTTCCTGCTCTACACTGCTGCCAGTGGTCCAACATCCATTGACCCTTAATCAAACAGTAATCTCAAATCCAGTTGCTACATCTGGGCCAACTCTTGCCATCAAGCCCACCCATTTCTACACATAAAAAAATCCCATTTGACAGGGTCCACAAATTTCTTGACACATGGATCTCATTGATTAAGTAGTTGAATCTCAAGCCTCTCTAGATCTCACTTCAAAACTCCAGATCTCTCGGAATCTCTTGCAGAATGACAACTCATTATTCACTTACATTAAAATGTACTGTCCTCAGGGTGACAACTTACATATAAGGACTCATCTGTAGCAAATCTGTCTTTACCTGTATTGCACCAATCCTGGCCAGCAGTGTAGCAGCTATCCTAATTTATTTCTGTATTTGGGGCTTACGTTTGCATGCATCATGCATTTACAGGCTCTGTTCAAAATGGTGTATTAGATTTGCTCTAACTTTTGGTTAAAGTAAAAGGATCTACAATGAACATAAATGTGTACAGGGACAATATCTTGATAGAGGATTCTTTTACACATTGATCTGTCTTTTTGTCCAGTGTCCAGTTTGACTGAAGGCCAGGGTTTTATGCAAAACCCAATAAACCTGAGTTGAATGTAATTTGAGTCCTAGGTTCCTAGGTTTTAAATTCATCAGACTACTGCAATCTGGCATACTTTGTAGGGTCTGTACAGTATCACCCCACTGCTGTGATTTAGACACTTTAATTTTCTGTTTAAAGGGCTTAACACACCAAACCAACAACAAAGAACTAGCAGCAACAAAAGTGGACTGTGTCGTCTCCTAGTATCTCATGCTTTTGGCCTAAAAAGTTGCACTTGAACATACTGCAAAAAAAAAAAAAAATACTGACCTGACAGACACTCCACAATGGCCCGACATTGGCTTGATGTGTCACAAGAACAGGACATGACCCAGGATGGACTCAAAATCTAGTCCCCACAAGCACAACAGCTCTTAATATATCTGGTTCGAGATGCTGCCCTGTGCTTCAGCGCCAACAAACCATTCCTATTTTTGGCCATCTAACTGAGATAACGAGAATCAAATTATGCTTTTACTCAAGGTCAAGACAACTAAGGTCAGTCTTACACTACTATCAATTGTACATTTCAAAAGCTTTAGAGCTAATCTGTACTACATGAATTCAGCAATGAACTTCATACTTCACACTCTCTTTCTCGCCCATTATGGGCTCCATGCGACCTGCTGAACATATGCTCAGGGAGCCCTTCCTACGCACCCATTTGCTTTCATTTGTGTTTGTGTGGTCAAATTTAATCAAGGAAGCATCTGGGCCTCTTTAATGGAAGTAATTGTCCTTTCTGCACGCCTGTGTGTGAGCAGACAGAGAGAGTGTGTAAAGCAGATTGCGGTGGTACTGTATGTGCATGCATGGACAGTGCAAGAGCATGTTTCAGCATCTATCTAAGAGGCCATTGTATTTGGCCACATGAAGAACATTCCTCTGAGGTTTGCTAATTATGCTGTGGCTTAACTTGGCACCAATGCGAGAAATCCTGGCTGAAGCTTTTAAATCTGTCCACAAAGTCTCGTCCTAAGACTAATAAGTACCCTGTGCACCAGACCTCCCAGGGGGACAAACAGCCTGGTCCATCATAATAGCAATTGCTTTACTCTACAGCTCGAATCTCACACCCACTTACGTACACATGCTCCTTGGTAACAATTCTATCTCAAATGGGTCTCCAGCTGTTTCAGTAGTGCAGACACCAAACTGTCCTGAAATATCAATGACGTCAAAAAGCCATTTTTTTTCCAATTCATATAGACTACATTTATGGCATTTTTTGTCTTTTTTGGCCATCATAAACTTATTATTATACAGAAAGATTCTTCATAAATTGCTATTTTGTGTTTGGAGAAAGTAACAACTTGAGTGTGTACGAACAGAATTGTCACTTTTGGTCATATATGGGCTACTTTTCTATGTCTCCTTTCCCTCACATTCCCTATTTTGTTACATAGAAAACACATGTATAATTCTAGTGTCAAGTAATCTGACATTATAAGGATTTAATTTAATTAAGGAGCCAAATATATGGAATGATGTCATTATGTTTATATATTTTAATTGCTTTTCCTAAGTCAGTTTTGTTTCACTGAGATTAATTTCACCTGCAGGTATCATGAAGTTTTTTGTGAACTTTCACACCCACCTCTTAACACGTATACTATTTCACCTCTTCCTCAGGAAACAGAAAGGGTGAAAGATGACTTGAAACACTTTACCCCCTAACTGTGTCTTTTGTCTATGCTCTGTGGCAGCTGGAATGATTACGCCTTCACTCTGTTTACAATCACGACAAGATTCACTTGCCACATGCTTGCAGGTATGAAGCCATAACTGCATCCAGTCACCCATGCCCAAACACACAGCCTTCCCCATTTAGATCACTCTAAAGCATACTCCTCCTTCTTTTATCCCTCTAAAGAGAGAACCTGAAGCTTTAGACCATTCAAACATGCCCTATCAGATTTCTGAACCAAATGGATTTTGAATGAAAATTCAAAGAAAGTTTGATCTTAACCTTTGATAATTAAGTTGCAAAAGTTATTATAGGTGTAATAGGTCTTTGTTTGTGTGTTTATGTCTAAATTTGGTCTGTCAAGTGGAGTCACACTTTCAGCTATCTGTACAGTTTATTTGAAAAATTTACATATTAAATTGAATAAAATCTGTACTACAACACTAACACAGCAAGTACATTTTGCAATGTTGTGCAATGCATAAGAACTCGTAGTGTTAATACACCTTGCACAGTCAGCAATGTTTGCCTGTCAATGGTACAGTGGACTGTGCACATGCTCAGAACACACAAGAGACATTCAAGCGCAGTGATCCTGGTTTGAGTCCAACTTGGGTAAGGTGCTGACCTCTTTCACCCCTAATTTCTTGTCTCCAGCCCATCCAAATGACAAAACCAGAACTGAACAGAGGCGTTGAGGTTTAAAAGCTCAGGTACACTGTACTTCATTTTCTGTTTTCCTATTTTTTCATCCACAGTTTCGCAAGTAAGCCTTCCAAAGTATAGCCTTTTGATCATAAACATGGATAGACGTGTTGTGCATCAAGTGGACCATTCTTTTCAAGCGCTCGTTTGAGCGCTTGAAAAGAATGGTCCACTTGATGCACAACAACGCTCACACATGTGCTGTTGTTCACATCCACATCCACGTGGAGACTGGACTGAATGCGGACGGTGTGCACGGCCATCAGCGGACTGTAGGGGAACGAGGAGAAGGGAAGTATACTTTCAGCATAAGGCCCTCTGTAGAAAAGTTTACATGGGGGAAAGGTATCCCTGGCCTCATTTATTTCAACAATGGCCATGAGACAGACTTTTTGACATCAGTGGTCTTTATATTATAAATCTTAAGACTTTGGTCACAACTTAACACTCCTGTTGTAGATTAGAAAACTAACTAGGAAGGTTATGATTTATTACATAGTCGGCGACTATCACACGAAGCAATCAATGACTGAAGATTAAAATATTTCCACTCAAATGGCACCCCTGGAGGGATCTGTCTATTTCCCCTATGCACTCTTCATTTTCTCCACGTTTATCTTCCTCCTGTTCTCCTTCCCTCTCGCTCATCTAGGTGGGCTGATTCCTTTCCATCTGCATATGCAGTACAAATGCAGCCGTGGCCCACAGAGGTCGATTAATATTAATGTCAGGCCCTCGTGAGGTGTCGGGGTCTAATTAGGAGGATCTTGTTACTGTAACGTGCTCACTGGCCTGCTGGGATGTGAGAGGGGACAGGACACCCACCCACCTCTGCGCCAGCCCCCGCAGCACTGCGCGTTTAGCAGGGCTCTACGTGTTCCAGATCATTAATGCAAAAACCGGTCCACACGCGCTCTGTGCTGTATCAACTCTGCGGAACTTTCCTGCTGTTCCGCTAATTAGACATTCTGTTTCATAGCTGACTCTAGCGCCCTCTACATGGCTGATAAATCCTGGTTGCCTCTGCTATTCGGTGACACAACTTGATCTCAAACTTATGGGGCCACCTCAGAAGACTGTTTTATTTGAACGCCTCCACATTCCCGCTCTTCTGCATGAACTTTGTGATTACAGAGCTGCGGCGACCTCCTCCTTCCCTCCCACCGCCTGAATAAAGCTCCAGGCTCCTGCTGCTAGGAGGGGGTATCTCTCGGCTCCACGCATCGTCCCCTGCTTCGCTAACTCCGGTGGGAATTTTCTTCATGTCCTTGGTCTCTGATGCTATTCCCCATGGTATCCTCCACTCAGCACCTGCCTTGTCTCTACCTCTCTTCCCTTTTCCTTGTTGTGCATATGCAAAGAGAGGCAGGCGCTCCCCTCAAATGAGCAGGGTCCCTGACAGCCTCATCAATGGCGTTGACAGAATAAGGACGAGGGGATGATGATCTGAGGAGAGCTTGGTGTTGAGGTGCAGCCTCCCGTGTATTCATCAAGCCACCTTGACATGCCTTAGCTGTGGCGCCAGTTGCGGGAGTTATCCCGGGAGAGCTTTAGTCCTTTATCTGAGTGTCTCCATACCTTCCTAAGTGAATTTACATTTCAAAACAGCAGCTTTTCAATCATGCAGGATCAGTACTGGGTCCCCCTTTATCATTAAGTTTACCATCAGTTAAAGGAGAGACTTACTTGACAGAATGGACGTGAAGTTTAGAGGGAGGAGGATTTTGCTCTTTGATGGCTGAGCTGCATTTCCTCTCTCAAATGAACAAGTCAAATGGTCAAAAGTCTCTGCTGCAGTACTGAAGTGCTAATGACAACCAGTGCGAGGTTTTAACTTCAAATTCCCAAAACATTACAAAAATATGTTGCTGCATATAAGAAGCCTAGGGAATGCTAACAACATTTCCCAAACTGTCGGCACGGTCTTTTTGCATGCTAAGCCCTTCACGCGCTGAACTCCGGTGTGTTTCACTATATGTCTCAGTATAACAGACAGCCTGTGGGGTGGTGAGAGTTCCCACAGCGACAGTGGCTTTTATCTGATCATCCTGGCAGCCCCTCGATGAGATTATCAGCTCGGCCATTCATCACTCATGATCTGCCGATCAGCTGATCCTTATCCTCCTCCATCCGTGCTGTGACGGAGGTAAGCCTACATGCTCTCAGCTGAGTGCTGCAGTCATATTTACGCTATGTGCTATTTAAACACTACAGAAAGCAAATGACAGCACAATCATTAGGCTAAATATTAGCAGAGGTGCCAGAACAGGTGTGTCTGAAGTCATTCCTATGGGATCTCTATATGTTTAACACCCTCAGCCAGAGACATGGATATAAGGGAAACATTTAATTTTATATGAACACTTGTATTGAATTCCTACTAGTGGTAAAAACTGTAAAAATGTAGCATGTCAAGCAACAACCTACTCATAATTTAAAAAGTCAGTGTGAAATGCAAATTTACCCTATTTTCTATCTTCTAAACACATCTTGTTAATCTTATTGTGAATGATTAATCAATCCATATGTTTTTTTTTTTTTCTCTTTTCCTTTAAAATTTTGAGCTCAGAAATTTTCATCAAAATGCCATAACTCGATCTTCCTGTGAGATGACATACTTCACTCTGGTGACGTACACTGGACTTCAATTATTTAGTCCACTTAGTCCACTAGTCCATTTGGTTTAGTTTCATCATTTAGTCAAATTACTTTATTAAATATTATCATATTTTATTTGCAAAACCCTACAAAATAGAAAAGGCAAACTGTTCTCAAAGTGGGATCTAAATCAGTAAAATCTTTTATTAAAGGCAGGGTAGGAAATGTGGTTCAAAAACATTTTTTGTTATGCTGGTTGAAAGTCTCTTCATCAGTCAGCTAGCAATCACTAAGTTAAGTGGTCTAATGTATTTCTATCATCTATGGAAGGCGTAGGACCATAAAATGTTCGTCCAATCATATCCCTCGGTCTGAGGGCTACGATAGGCTGTCCTACCTGCCTGTCAATGTATGTATTTGCATACCTCTGAGCACCTTGTTCACGCAGACATGATACATCAACAGCTCGCTCCTTTACGCTACTGCAGATGAAGCAAGAATGAGGCATGAGGTAATCTGACCACATTGCATTCAACCCTCTACCAACGCTGTTTCTCATTGTGTCGCTGGTTAGCCTCTGCTCAGCCTGTGCGTGATCATGTGTTTTGAAGAAGCATGGCTTTGGAGAGTGATTTGCAGGGAGGGTGGGATCTTATGCTTTCAGAACTAGATTGCTATTGCCAGCATCTCCGAAATCGCCTAACCCACCTTTAACTGGTTCAACTACCAGTCCAAGTATTAGTAAACGGTCTGCTTAATTTTGTTGGTCCCCCAACAGACATTCTATTGACTGTAAGTCCACATCCTTGGACTATCAATGCCAAAACGTTCATGTCTTCATAGAACTCATATTTACAACTCATAAACTGGGAATCTTCTGAGAGTTATGAGTTGCACCATGTAACCGCAGATTAATTTAGGCACTACTTGGGCATTGACAGTGTTGACATAGAAATATATATTTTCACGTTCAAAGACGTGGACAGCTGGAGTAGTATGTCACTTGTTGTTATCTCAAAATCATGGTAATTACGACATGGCTTGAACACTGCTTAAGTAACGTCACAAGTATATGTCAAGTACTAACCCGAATGCTAACCCTAATCCTAATACTAATACTAATGAGAGTTAACTGACATGTAGTTGTGAAGTTACTTCAGTCACACTTTATTTTAAGGTCAAATTCAACAAACAAACCATTAACTACAACTTTTGCCTCAATTAACTCCTAATTTGCTGCTTATTAATAGTTAGTAAGTTCTTAAGCTTAGGTATTGGGCAGGATTAGGGATGCAGAACATGATCATGCTGAATATGTACTTTATAAGTACTAAAAAAAAACAGACGATATGTTAATAATAGGCATGCTCTTAAAGGGGTCATATGATGCTATTTTAAAGATCATTATTTTGTGTATTTGGTGTAACAGAATATGTTGACATGCTGTAATGTTAAAAAAACATTATTTTTCAAATACTGTACATTATTGTAGGTCCTGTATGCCACGCCTCTCTCAAACGCGTCAGTTTCAACAAAGCCCCTCCTTCCGACAAGCACAGTCTGCTCTGATTGGCCAGCTGACCCAGTGCATTGTGATTGGCCGAACACCACAAGCACGCATCGGAAATGTAATACCCCTTACCATAATTGCGAGCTTCAGCTTTCAAAGTAAATATCAAGACAGTTAATAATGTCGTTAGTTAAAAGCCCGAGAGGGGAACAGAGTCGCGTGACAGACACAGTGACGATGCTTGTATGTATTTGCAGTACACAAGCCACGGTTAAGACAGCTGACGTGCTATGATTTCTGACGGGCTGTTCACTCCACTGTGATGTGACCCTGTTCTCCTCACACACACACACGACGCGTTACTCTACGCTGCGCAAAACTCTGCATTTGAACAGTCAATAGTAAATACTTCAACTAATAACAAAACATACTTACAGTCGCTGATTCAGAAGCGCCAGATTGCTATAGCAAAGTCGAAATTGACCCTTTTTTTTTTTTTTTTTTTTTAGAAATAGCCTTTGTGCACAGCCAGCCTTGTACTCTCCTAAGTTCACAAAACTGTCATCCATAAAATGTGTTGCACAAATTCAAACATTTGGGTTGTGCTGTTCTGTTGTAAACAAATCTTAACAATGATTACTAATTGCATCTACTTCAAATAAAGTGCTTTTGCTTTAGCATAGAAACACACAGGGTCTCCCTGACATGGCTGCATCAACACTACTGCGGTTACTGAAACCACACCTTCTTTCTTTGCGCACATTTGGGCGGCATTACGCAAATATTTCCACATCGTGATGTAGACATGTAGGGGCGTGTTTTAATGAGCCATTTTAGCCCGGTCTGGATCAGCCTTCTCTTTTAGATAGAATAAATCCTTTTGTGGGAGACTTTGAGCTTTGTAACTCTGCAGATCTTGTACATGCACAAACAGCTACATAACACACTAAAGAAAAGGAAAACAAGAAATCGCATCATATGACCCCTTTAAGCAACTAGTGGAAACTGGTCCCTATTCTAAAGTGTTACTATTACTTCAAGTTAGTAAAATTTGAAGTGGACCATCGATTTTAAAAAGTTACCAAAGTAGCTTGTTAATGGAAATGCTAAGCTACTGTCAAAATATAGTTAGTTGCATCACTGCGTTTGGGTAGTTACTCGCTTACACTGCATCACACAAGCAGTCTTAAGATGAAATCAATAAAAGGTTGTTGCAAATGCACTGAGGAAAGAAAACATCTTTAAATGAAAATGAATCTTTTACACCCTCCTTTTTTGTTTTAACAAAAAAAACAAAAAAACATTTTTTTTTTCAAGAGAGAACTTGTGCCACTCAAGTTTCACTCAAGCAGAGCAAATTTACATCTATTAATACTAACGCTAGACTGAACAAACCCACCAAACACAATACATTAAAACTACCATATGTGAACTATTTGGAGTGACAGTAACAGTTGACTCAAGTGGTGTGCACTAATGTCCTCCTGAAGAGAGGAGCAAGAGCGAGAAAAAACAACGACTCGGCACAGCTGGAGACGCGTCAAGCATCATTTGCTTTTTCACATGATTAATTTGATTTTAATATCTCAAATCGAGGGCTGATTAATTTTGATCATATGTTAAAAACGATACACACTCCATTAATTAAAAGTTTTCTTTGAGTTGTTGGTGCGAAGTTTCGCCTTGTGGATCAGTGTCGACCATGTGAGATGCCTACATGTTACTTTGTACTGCATGCAAAATCATGTTCAGTGCTGTTTTGAGGCTTCAGGCTGAGAATGTCACTCAGTTTTTCTAAGGGGACCCCATTGTAGGAGCAAAAGCTGACCTGAGGTGCTCTCTGACATTCCCTCCTACTTTAAGGCCTAAATGCAAATTTAAAAGCCAAGGAAAGTAGAGCGCTGTCAACACTGCAGGTAATCCTTCACCGAAGCTCTCGGTTTTGTCTCGTTTATAATGTTCTATTGGGACAAGACAGAGTAACTTTAGAAGATCTATTGCAGGAATGCGCGATGACTGACATCCTTATTGCACTCAGAAAGAACAGGGCAGGCTTTAGGTCAGTTTGTGCTTGGAGCCTGAGGCCTCACGTTTGGGAGCAACAGTCAGTAAAGAGGTCAGAAAACAAAGCATTAACACATTATTAGCAAATTGTCTGATTTTTTAATTAATACATTTATTTTTATTATGCATACTTACTAGGTTGTTTTGATCTGTGATCTGATTTAATGATTGGAACCTCAGTGGTGTTTACAATGACAAGGAGTGACAAAAATTAAGATAGAAAAGATTAAACGTTCTCTTCCATTTTTATAAAAATATACTTGTATTTTTCTGTAATATTATATAATAAATACTGTAAAATAAAAATAAAAATCTAAACTAAAATTACGGTATAGACTAACTCAAATCAGGGGTGCTTTTCCTAAAAGCATCATTAGTCATTAGTCAATTACTGTATGGTTGCAAGTTCCATTGTCAGAATCAGAAGATTCAGAATCAGAATCAGAATGAGCTTTATTGCCAGGTATGTTTACACATACAAGGAATTTGTTTTCGTGACAGAAGCTTGTGCAGTGCAACAGAATGACAGTGACAGAACAAAAACACACATAATAAAAGAATAAAAAAAATAGAACAAGTAAATAGTGAATAACAATATACAATTTGACAATTGAATGCACAGGTATATTACAATAGACAGTTTGGTAAGTACAGGTAGCCTATATTATGTGCAAATTCGAAGTGTAAACTAAGTATGTATGTTAGATAAGTAAGTGTATAAGTGTATAAATAGTGTTGTGTGTTCCACGTTTAATGTCAGGTGTTCATGAGATGGATTGCCTGAGGGAAGAAACTGTTCCTGTGTCTGGTCGTTCTTGTGCTCAGAGCTCTGTAGCGTCGACCAGACGGCAACAGTTCAAAGAGGGAGTGTGCTGGATGTGAGGGGTCCAGAGTGATTTTGCCAGCCCTTTTGCTCACTCTGGATAAGTACAGTTCTTGGAGAGTGGGGAGGGTGTACCAGTGATTCGCTCAGCAGTCCGGACTATCTGTGTAGTCTTCTGAGGTCAGATTTGGTAGCTGAGCTGAACCAGACAGTTATTGAAGTGCAGAGGACGGATTCAATGATGGTGGAGTAGAACTGTTTCAGCAGCTCCTGTGGCAGGTTGAACTTCCTCAGCTGGCGAAGGACGTACAACCTCTGCTGGGCCTTTTTCACAATGGAGTCAATGTGAGTATCCCACTTCAAGTCCTGAGAGATGATGGTGCCCAGGAATCTGAATGACTCCACTGCAGTCACAGTGCTGTTTATGATGGTGAGTGGGGGGAGAGCAGGGGGGTTTCTCCTGAAGTCCACGGTCATCTCCATTGTTTTGAGCGAAGAAAAAAAAAGATATCAAAGTTTTAATTTGATCTCAAACCAGATAATCAGCAGAAGTTATTACTTCAGCACCTGTGTGACATAATTAATGCCAGTTCAAACTATGGATGTGCAACAAAGTTACTCCAGTTTCGGCAAACAGTCGTGACTAACTACACTAGTTAATTTGTCCAACAATGCATCATACTAGTTCAGTAGCAAGTTTGAGTTGAGTATGAGAAATCCATCCCAGGAATTCATCTGGGAACAACATCATGCTTGTGATGACGGGAGCCCCACTAATGTCTTCTATGCTAAAATCTATAAAGTAGAGCCCACCTATAAACATTTGTCCCCATCAGGTTATTCATTGTATATGTAAAATGGCACATTCATAGGCAATGTTGTCTCGAAGCTGTGTTTGCATTTGTTTCATCTTCTGTGGGTGTCCTTGTACCATAGTAACAAAGAAGTACACTTTTGTATACTTTTAAAAATAATACTTATTACGAACATAATATACTTTAAATGAATGTACTTCAGTGTGAACTGAATGTTTATTGCATGTTAGTTACACTTCAATAAAAATGCATGTTAAATGCAATTTTTTAAACTTCAGAATTTTTCAAGTATGTCTTAAGTATATCTTTATATGTAATTTCATAATTACTTCTATTGTCTTTGAAATATGGTTAAAGTTTTCTGCTGCATACTGACAAGCATTTTTGGTAAACTAAAATATACTAAAATCTAAAATCTATTCACAATACTCTCATATTTACATATACTAGTAATTACATATTTGTAATGAATGAAGTTGCATTTTAGTTCATTTCAAATATGTTCAAATGAATATTGAAAAACACGCTACAGATAAATGATAATCAAGTACTTCACATGTGCTTTAGTATGTTAGTCAACATAAGTGTACAGTATGGCTTTTTATTTCTCCTCTTTCCTACTACTTGCATGTGTGTTTGGCTCAGCGTTATTTTTTAGGAGTGCTGATAAACTAACATAGTTTTATTTGTATTTGTTATCTATTTTAATTTTAGTTAAAGTTGGAATGTTTGTCATTTTATTAGTTTTTTTATTATGTATAAGTTTTAGTTTGATTTAATTTGAGTTATTTTAGTACTTCAACAAATGGAAATGAAATAATATATATATTGAATTTATAAATGTGTATATATGTATATGTGTGTGGGATTGTACATACACATATGTAGTTGAATTTTGGTGTTTGGCTTAGTGTTATGTTAGAATCATTTTATTTTATTATACACATACCTTTTGTTCTTTAATATTTTGAATTGTTTTTAGCTTTATTTAATTTTAATTTTTTGTTTTCATTTAAATGTTAAGTTTTGAAATTTTGTTGTATGCATTAGCTTTTAGTTTTTGGATCTGTTTCAGTTGTTTTAATACTACAATTGATTGTTTCTGTTGTCCTCATTTGTTAGTCGCTTTGGATAAAAGCGTCTGCTAAATGACTAAATAAATAAATAAGTGTACTTATTTAAAGTAAAATAAAAGATATCTAAAACATAATGATTTAAAATTTATTTTAAAATAAAAATTCTACTTTGACATTATTACAACGTGCACTTCTTGAAAGCGCACTTAACTGTGTTAAACAATCACGAAAGTGGATTCTCTTTAAGTACACTTAAGTGGCTTTTTATTTCGTTACAATCATATCATCTTTAAGTACAGTTTTTCAAGATTTGAAGCACACTACAAGTGCACTTTCAATAAAGTTAAGCACACTTTCTTTTCACAAGAGTATAGTCTAGAGACGTATTGGCCTACCTAGTTTATGGGCTGCAGATTACTGCACAAAGCATAGCTATCTGATGAAAGTAATCATTACTGGTGATGCACTTTCTTTTGCAAGCCTTAAAAAAGCTTTGTCCTATAACCTTGACATATAGGCCTACATGGAATCTTATGTGCTTGTGGCGTAAACTGGAATTCTGCTGAACACAGAGTTTGGTTCTGAGAACGAAAGTGACAACTGCATTCTCTTTTCAGTAAACCTGGGCTGTGTAAAAGCGACTGCACTGGACAACTAGTTGTCTGTCACATCAAGCAATGCGAGAGCCATTCTGCACTGCATACTCGCGTGTCTCATGTGTGCTGTATTTTTTCTCCTGTGGGGTTCTAGTTACTCACAAAGATGCACATATAAGCTGTGTGACATTGTGACTGCTCCCATCAGATTTGTGGTCTGTGTGTGTCCCAAATGCTCAGTTATAAAAAAAACGCATTCAAATTCTGTTAATTAAGATTTGTTGGATGAAATCGCACTTAGAGTTATCTCTTTTATTAAGCCACAATTGTGTCTGCTGTGATATTTTCTAGTCTTATGGACTACACCATCTTTGATATTTACTTTAGTCATTGTCACACATGGTTTGTAGTTTCATTAGTTGTATTCTGTGTCAGTTTATTTCAATGCTGTCTCTGTCACGGTGTCTAAGCGTGGTGTAGGCAGACGACAGAATGAAGATGAATATACATAGGAGACTTTATTAAAAGAACAAAACCCTTAACCAAACTTCATAGTGTTAACGACAACCGACCATGAGAACTGAAAAAAACAGACAGATAAATACAGAAGCAAACTAGGATAATGAACGGCACACAGCTGGACAGAATAACGAAATCATATCAATTACCATGACAACTAAGGACAGGCAGGGACTAGAACAAAGGAGACTGAACAGAAACAAACTAAAAGTCTATGAGAGTGAAATTAAGACAGAAATAACTGATAAAGTGTTACAGTCACCCATGTGGAGTTTATTATCATTTCTGTGCCAGATGATTATTAAAAAGAGAAGCTTCATGTAGTCACACAACTTTTTGTTTTCTTTCTTTCTTTCTTTCTTTCTTTTTTTTGGGAAAGAAATACTTTTATTCAGCCAGGATGCATTAAATTGATCAAAAGTGACAGTAAAGACTTGCATTGTAACCAAAAATATCGATTTCATATACGTGCTGTTCTTTTAAACTTTCTATTCACCAAAATAATCAATAAAAAATTAGTTTCTACAAAAAATATTCAGCAGCACAATAGTTTTCTACTGTGATAGTAATCAGCATTTTAGATTTTATAAAAGGTTATGTGACACTGAACACCAGAGTAATGTCTGTAAATAAATAAATAAATCACGTAAATAAATGGTATATTAAAATATATAATAAAATAGAAAGAATATTACAATAATGTCACAATATTACTGTTTTTACAGTAATATCGATCACTTTTTTTGATAAAATAAAGGCAGCCTTGGTAAGCAAAAGAGACTTCTTCAAAGAACTACGTTTTCAAAGAGTACAGCTTGACTGTAGTTTAACTACTTAAAATAATGAGCAGTTTCAAAGTAGCATTCCACATTAAAGAGCTTGTACAGGTTTAAGGAATGTGCAGAATTTTGTGTAACTTTCTGAAAAGCTTTGTGGACCTATAGACTCATTGCATCGCTACAGTTTTTTAACTTTAATCACCACTGGCCTTGTGATATCTCTGATAAGAACTTCAAGAATATGATTAAGGCAGGTTTGGATATATTTACAAAAAAGGCCTCGAGGTCAAGTTTCATGCAACATTGCTGCAAGCAGTGCTGTTTTCTTGGTATCTTCGGCAGATGGGTTGATTTCCTACATCATTAATTGCTGAATAGATTGCTTGTTGAATTCTTAATATGTTGCCAGTGTGTGTTTGTCATTACAAGGTTGGCAGAGTGCAAACTGGTCAGCCTTCAGTCAGTCAGCCTTGGTTTACCATCAGTGAAGCAAAAGACAAAGCTGTTTCAATGCTTGTTTTCAATACCAGGCAGCCCTTTTGGTCATTTTAAACAGCCTTCATAATTTTAGAGATGGTAATGAATGAAGTGGCATGCACGTGTATTGGACTTTTAAAAGTTTTGTCCATCCAACAAGCACCATTTAACCAAAGACACTGATTTGAGTTTACCTGTAGGAGTCGAGCGTTTCAGAATCCATTTTAATGCGTAAGTAGGGGGCTTTTGGTTTAATTCATATTCAGTGACTTTGCATGTTTTAAGCTCTATGCAAATATTATTGGATTTTCAAAGGATTTGATGGATTTTCTCTGGATTTTCTCACACAAATGTTGGCAAAAATAGAGTGAAATATCTGCCTCTTTGTGAGGAAGATTTGCATGCATGAAATATTTTAATGAAAGCTTCCCCCAGTCCTCACAGGAGAATAGGATTTGATTTCAAAATATCATCATTTTGGGGGGCTGGGCATCATATACAGAGGGACCTGTGTGCCACCCTACTTTCCAAATACATTAAACACTAACCATTAGCACCTTTAGCACATTTTTCCTGTTATTTACACAGAAAAGAGACCCATAGCAAAAACTTAAACAATTATCAAAGCATAGTACTGAAAGTAACACAATGTAACATTAATACCTTTAATAATGGACATACGATAATATTCATAAAAACGGCTTTGTCTGAATTTGCATATTTATAGTATACATTAAAAGCACTTGACTGTTTAGCAAAAAAAAAGTGTAACAGTATATCTATCATTTTTCCTCTACTGGAAAAGTCTAAAGAGAACCATGAAATTCTTTCTCTTTTATAGCTTAAGGGGTTGAGGGCAATATTAGCCAAAAAAAAAAAAAAAAAAGTAATCAGTGGCTTTGAGTTTACTCTTGGTCATACGTCACTCAGTCTTATCTCAACACATTTATTAAATGGTAATACATGCTTGACTTTTTATTTAAATTTACTGTTATTATTTTACATTTTTAAGTGTAAAGGGGGCAGAAGGCCCACAGTGGCGTGTTGGATATAATTAATGTTGTTATAATTAATGGATTATTATTCCATTATATATTTATTCATAAATTCATACAGTGTGATTCAGATGGATTTTTTTGACTAGGATCCTGTCATTTGATTTGTGTTATTTTTATTCTGTTAAATTGTAAAAACGCATACATTTACAGTGAATATTTCATATAGTATTTGACACCTAACAGGTGACAACTGGGATACTTTGCACAAAAAATCTTGAATACTTTGTAGGATGGATAGTATGCAAACTGGGATGCAGTGAAGAAAGAAGGAAATGGTGGTGATTCATCTGCACAGGCACAGCTCTGATTTACACTGGTGATCTCTGCATGATTGTGAGACATCGCCTCTCATTTAGGGTTACATCCATATGCATGCCATGTACAGACACAATAACAACAAAAGCAAGTCCTCCAAGGGGGAAAAAAAAAGGCAGTTTAGATGTTTTTGTGATGGAAAAAAAAAAAAGATTCTATAGATAAAGAAGACTGTAGATATATGAGCCACGGTGAGAACTAGACTGCTTTCTTTCTGTCAGAATAAGAGACAGTACATCCAATGGCAAAGACTGACAGACAGGGCTATATTTGACGTTTTACTAGATATATTTTCTCACTTTTAGTCATGAAGTAGGAAAAGTTGAAAGTTTTGTCCAGTGGCTGTTTGCATAAAATGCTTATAATAGTCTTACAAGTTAGTTATCTATTTTTTTTTTCTTTAAGTCAGTTACATAAAATTGTAGATTGGTCTTATTTGAATCTGAAAAAAAAAAAAGACTCTTTGGCAAACTACTAGTTGGCCAGACTAGTTCTTAAATCTTAACATAGAGGCTAAGTTTATGCAACTGTCCATGCCCTCATACTGATAGACTGAGGATAAGAAAGAGGGAAACAGATAGAGGTCACCTTTCCATTGGCCAGTGACAGTTTCATCTACATTGTAATGTTGTAGGTTGGGGCTGTAGAGATATGTGTTGTGAGAACAGACACTGTGAGAGAGATAGAGGACTCTGTTTAGACATGACCCATGAACATGAGAGCCAGACTGCCTGCAGTCTCCAAAACACAAGACATTCTTTGGGTTCACCTGTCTGTGGTAAAGACGTATCTTCATGTCAGCTCTCACACTGCCATAAACAGCCACTCACCAGAAGATGAAAAGCTGATCAAATGAAGAACACGAAGTTTGGAAGAGTTTAGAGAGAGGATCTCATCTGAATCATGCTGAAAGAGCCAAGTGGAGACTTGCACTTTCTCAAGACCAGTGACACAGAGAGAGAGAGACATCTAGGACCACTATTATATTACTGAATAATGTAAAATGTTTACAAGAAGAAATAAAGTGGAAAATCATAATTAAATAAGAAATAATATAAATGAATATGTTGTAGCATGTTTAACTTTATTACAATGTAATACTAGCAAACACTTAATACATATTTTGTGGGTCTGATTTAATTACATTATGTATATTGTTTTATTGCTATTGTAATTATGATAACATAAAACGTGCAACACAAACACTGTCATTTACAGCAGTGGTTCTCAGCGGGTTTTGCTTCAGGATCCAGATTGCATTTTTGTGACCTAAAATTACTAATTAATTTAATTTAATTTAATTTAATTTAATTTAATTTAATTTAATTTAATTTATGAAATGTACTGGCACAAAAAAATATCAAAAATAAAAATAAATAAATAAATACTACATTTTAAATGTGTTTTTCTGTGTTAAAAAACGATAATTTTGCAAATTTAAGGAATACACAAGCATACAGGTGAACTCAAATCAAACAGACATGGACTAATAGCCACAAAACTTCTATTTTTGATTATTTGATTCTGTGGGTTCTTTATGTGTCCTATTTTGAAAGCACCACATAACCACAGTATTTATACTTTTCACAGAAATTAGCTTGCCATTGAATTACATAGATATCTCTGCGTGTTAAGCTGGGGTAGGAGAATATTAACAATAAAAAAATAAAAAACACCTTTAATGCCTTGTACTCTTGTAATCTAAAACAATATTATCATGCCAGCAAAGTTGCAATGTAACATTATTAGAGGCCGTCTGAATTCATCTTGAAGTTGTGCAGAATCTCTCTCTGTGTAGAGTCCTCTGTTTCTGTTCACTAGGCGGTGAGGAGGAAAAGAAAAGTCATTGTGTTGAGCTGAAGTGTGTTTACCCTCTTCTAAAGAGAGCATCTCAAACAGCCTGAGTTGTGTTTTCATGTCTCCAAAAAGCTCCTCCTGGATTTGAGGTGAACTGTGAGAATAATGTGTTCAGTCGTGAGAAGCACAGGCTGTTAAAGTAAGATGATGGTTTGGATGAGCTGTGAGTGCCATATGGTGAAAACAGTGAGAAGAAGGCTAAGGAAACATTCTTGCAGCTTGTGAAGAATGGAAATTTCAGAATAGCAGCTACAAAATCATTAAGGGCTACTACCGCAAGCAAATCTTCTAACACCATATCATGCATTTTAGGAGAAAGCAAACTGTGTTTTTGTTCAGAAGTTACTCTTCTGTCAACAGAAGATCAGAGGTTTCTGTTGTCTGTTTTTGCTTCTCACAAAGAGGACTTTGTAGGACAAGCCTTTGTCACAAAAGAAATCAAAAATAAAAGAACATGAATAAGTAAATGGTAAGATAAATATTTTGAAATATAGCTTTACCAATGTGTCTAGTCTCTTTTCTTTTAAATAGCATACCCACTTTTTTGGTAGTAATATCTCTGACCTATATATTACTGTATCAATTGCAATGCTATCTGCTCAACACTTTCAGTCTGACAAATGAAATAGAAGCAAAATCAACTGGTCATTTGTATGTATATATATATATATATATATATATATATATATATATATAGCCAAAAATTAAAGCATTTTTCAAAATTAGATTAAAAATGCTAATTTTGTGAAATGTGAAATTTGAAACAATTCTAATTACATACTGCATACTACATGAACTATTAAGAAATACACAGTGTATACTATGCAGTATGCAGTACACTAATATTCATATTCTGACCCTTCTTTCTTTTCAGAATGGCATACTTATTAGTTTGCGGTGCAATACTCAGATCATCTAATATATTTGCCAAAATTTGCAACATACCCAATGCACACTGTGTGAGACATCAGATCCCAAAATTCAATGTGTTCGGTTCAACCTGACCTTTCATATCCAGTCTGACAAATGAAACAAAAGCAATATCAGCCATAATCTTTTTACTCATAATTTGATCCGACTGTCAAAAGTTAAAGATTTTTTTTTACCAAAATTTCCATTAAAATGTATTGAATTAAATAATAATATCCAAACTGACCAAATCACCAAGCTGATATCTGGAGGTTGTGTGACAGCGACATAGCATACTTCTGTTTGAAAGGATTATCATTGCATACTGCAGACTATTTCATGAATCATGTACTGCTTTTCTTTTTTAGTAGACAGCTGAAAATAAGCCGTAGTATGTATTATGTTTTTTTACTCCAAACAGTTCTCTATCTATCTATCTATCTATCTATCTATCTATCTATCTATCTATGTATCTATCTATCTATCTATCTATCTATCTTTCTTTCTTTCTTTCTGTCTCATAGTTGTCTTTTTTTCCTTCCTTTGTGCTGTCAGTCTATCTTTGAATCAAAAGTCTTCACTCCGGCTGTGGTTATTTACAACTGGCAAATCTGCATTTCTCATATAGATCTGTCTGCCACTGATTTTAATATCAGTGATGTTTCCCACGACACCTTTTGTTTTATTATGCATTATGAATTTCTTCTTCTCGCCCTTCATCTTCTCAAATCCCTATCCCCACGCCGAGGATTATGAGGCCAACTATTTTATCAGGAGGGGCGAGATTTATCATTTCAATCTCATTTCAATAAATAAAATAATCTCTCTTCTCTTAGAAGTGACAGCAGCTAATGCTATTTTGTCATCATTAGACTGAAACTTTGCAGACAGAGCCTGAGTGATTTTAGAGCCGTAACTTTGATCTCAGCGGCCATCGCGCACATGTGCTGGGCTGATGGTGTTAAAATGCATTCCAAACAAATTCACTTCGCAAAGTGCTTTGATCGCATCAGACTTTTGTGCATTTAGGTGATTCTAATGGTCCGTGGCAAATCACAACAATAAAAGGTGATATGATGACCTTGTTTCAATGCTTGTTCTCTTAATGGTCTTCCATGCATGTGCATGTATTCTGTTATCTCCCTGTCGGAACGGCTTCACAAAAACGGAGCTGTCAAATACGCTGCTCGCGAACACATTGAGAAACAAGGCCGACCATCAAAACGCCATTTTTTATTTTAATTGCTATCTCCTTTCCTCCCATTTCTTCGTTTCTCACACCCAGAGCAAATCAAGGAAAAACGGGGGGCAAGCTGACAGGAAAACAATTGCATTTCAAATTGAAGTCCCAGCAGAGTATGTTCAGTTCCTTAACCTGACATCCGTTTTTCCCACACACACATCCTGTAAAAAAGAAAGACAGATAGTGAGAGAGAGAGTAAGAGCTACAAAAAAAGAAAAAGAAAGAAAAAACAAAAAAAGACAGACGTCTCTAAGAAAGAGGGACCGTCCTTTTGAATATGTGTTTTCTGTTTATCATTAGCTGGCTGGGTGCTTCATCATTCTGTGAAAATCCCTATCTGCTGAACATAAGGCTGCGAGACAGCAGGGAATCAATCTTTTGTGCTTGGGCAGATCAACACAGGACGCAATCAGGGGGGAGACGGAGGCATGAAGCCGGGCGCAGGACTCACGCCGCTGGTGATGGATGGAGGAAGTAAAAGTGTCAGGATGGCATTATGCAAATAGGGGAGGCATCCGAGCATCACCCTGGTGATTATGGGAGATGGGGAGAGCAGCCCGTGGTCCCCCTGGCATCGCTACTGCCCGTGCTTGCTTCCTCGCTTTCTTTTTCCCTCCTTTACTCATTAGCTGTGCTTTTATTGCTCTTTTTTAACGGGCTCTGTCATTGTTTGTCAGTAAGAGCCACTGCGGGATCGGTGAATGTGTGGATTATTTGCTTACGGCCGAGTGGGTATCACCAAGGACTTGAATTTGACACCAGCACTTTGTGTTTCAGGTAGGTCAGAGGTCACGTTACCATTAAGACACCATTATGTGGACAAAAGCATAATAAATAAAGGCCCGGTTTCACAGACAGGTTAAGCCATTAGGCCATAGTTCAATTAGGACATTTAAGTAGCTTTCATAAATATGCCTTAGATAAAAACATTACTGGTGTGCATCTTGAGGCAAAACAATGAATCTGACATATTTTAAGATCACTCAAGTGCAAGTTTCTTTCATTTGAGATAGCCCAGACATGCATTTTAGTCTGGAACCAGGCTTAAGCCTTGTCTATGAAACCTAGGGTAAATATTTTGCAATTAATATTTCAATTATGAATATTTATGTTGGCTTGACATCATAAATGGACATCTGAGACCAAAATTTAGTAACAGTTACTCATCTTAGAGCTTTCCTACTATGACCACCAAACT
The DNA here is from genome assembly GCA_039654775.1 of Spinibarbus caldwelli. NCBI lineage: Eukaryota > Metazoa > Chordata > Actinopteri > Cypriniformes > Cyprinidae > Spinibarbus > Spinibarbus caldwelli. Next base: position 7,804,933 of record CM077240.1, read on the forward strand.
CGGCTCTAGCTCGATATGCTATATCTTTTTCCTAAAATGGACTAAAAATCCCATGGACTTTGACTGAGGGAGTCCAAACTTTTAAACAATAAAGCTTATTCACCACAGACATTCATCCAGCTTCTGTAGCAAAGCCTAGGAACATGCTTAAGACATTCTAGAAATGACCTGTTTCTATACGTAAGCCATCCACCATATTGGAACAATCAAAGCTGGTCCATGAAAACTCAAGAGTAAGTTGACTGTGTTTCTGCAACCGCAGTTATATGCACATATGAATATCTGCATCTGCAATAGACAACAATAGACAACAAACACAATACAGCAAGACGAAGCCGCTAGCTAACACGACATTAAAAAGTTAGCATAGGCCAAAAACCTGTAATACTGAGTTAAAACATTCTCACATGTGAAAGGTTATTCCATTTCTTTGGGAATTTAAACTTTGAACATTTTTTCAAACAGAGGCTGTGCAATGTTTTTGGAAAACTCGTTGATTTTTACTGTGTGACGACATGTTAAATGTTTATCTAGGTCTACATATCTATGCTATAAAATGCTACGAACTTGCTATCAATGTGCTAAAACATAACAAAAACATAAGCAACATGTTAAATGGTTAACGTGCTAGAGCACAACATGCTAAAACATGCTAGCAATGTGCTAAAACATGGTAGCAACTTTCAGACAAGACTTTATCAAGACAGCATCAAAGTTTTGTATTCAAAGTCTAGTTTAATATTATAGAGGTTTCACTGAGGGACCTTCACCAGCCCAGCAACTGCCATAGAGATGAACAGAAATGTTAATATATTTACCTTATACATTTAGAATAGACCTGTTTGGGACAAAATAACCAAAATACTTGACCAAGTAAACGATTTAAACTGAACACAAATATAGTATAATTTGCCAACAGGTTAGCATCTGGCATACAGTCAATAGCAGATCTTTTCTCTGTAATACTGCAATGGCAAGACATGGCTGAAAACCATCTGAAATGGCGCAGCCACAATTTCTCTTCGAAACGTAATTTCCTGCTGGTGTCATTGTGAGGTGTAGCCTGAGGGGAAGAAGAAATGACACGACTACTTCTCCTGCAGCACAGTTAGTATAAGCGTCATACACCCACCACAGCGGAGGATACTGCCATATGGCTTCCTCTGCTCATCTCCTCCCAACTCTTTCCCCGGGAAAACACTTTGAAGATTGGTTAAATTGGTTTTATAGTTACCTCATTCCTGCAGTGCACAAACTTTCTTTATTTGTGTCTTCAGTTACTTCTTCTTTCTGGTTATAAAGTATACTATTTTGTTGCAGCCATGGCCTGCTGTAACTAGTACGTACTTACTAGTCAAAGTCAAAAGAGCCCACAGTGTTTGCTTTTGCCGTATGCAGCTCATTACTAAATAAAACAGGCTTGACTCTGAGGAAGTGTCATTGTCATAGTTAATCTGACATGCAGATGTAACTTTTCCTATATACTATATATAAATATATATATATTTTTTTCTTTTGGTAATCCCTTCATAATCCATACATTGGAGTTCCTATTACCGTATCCCTATAACATTGCCGTATCCCTATTACATTACCTATCTGTCATGCACTGTAACAGTGTAAAAATATACTGAATTAAGAGAAGAATCATGATTATGAATGTTTAAATGTACACTACCTTTCAAAAGTTTTGAGTTCACGAGTTTTTAAAAGAACTTAATAGTTTCATTCAGCAAAGATGCTGAATAAAATTGATCAAGATTTTAAATTTATCAAAAGTTACAATAAAGACTTTTGCAATGCTACAAAAGTATTTCAAATAAATTCTGTACTTTTGAACTTACTATTTTTTAATGTATCACTCTTTCCACAAAATATTAAACAGCACAATCATTTTCAACAAAAATTATGATAATAACAAAAATTGTTTCTTGAGCAGCAAATCACCATATTAGATTTCTGAAAGATCATGTGACACTGAAGAAAAAAAAACTTTACGATTGTAGGAATTTTCATACAGTACATGTTAAAATATGAAAATAGAGAACTGTATTAATATTTAAAAAGAAAATTGGGTAACACTTTCTGTGAAGTCCATATTTATAATTATAAGGGTATTCTTAAAGCATTATAATGAATGCATTATAAATGCATTATAAAAAAACCTTATAATATGTTATATCGTCTTATAAATAATCATAACAACAATTATAATACATTACAATGCTTATGCATTTGTTGTTATAACTTTTAAGATTATGATTATTTATAACACAATGATCACCATAGTAAATCTACTTTTACATTTATAATGGACTATACATCTTGACATTATTTAAGATCTGCATAGTATCTTACTGCAGTACATCTTGTAAGTGGTTAGGTGTGGAGTGTTATTTGAGTGTGCCCTGTGAGGCTAATATTAATTTTGATGTGAGCTAGTTAATAATTTCAGCTGGAAAAAAAATGCAATGTTTATGTATATGTTAGGTTACATTTTATTTTGATGGTCCCCTTAGTCTATTGACTATAAGCAACTTTGCAACTACGTGTCAACTAACTTTCAATAGAGTATTAGTAGGCTTAGGTTAAGGTTAGGGTAGGTATAATCTTGACATACTTGCAAAGTTACTTATAGTAAGTTTGTCTGTTGGGGAACCATCAAAATAAAGTGTTAGTATATATTTAGCAGACATAATACTCCAATGACTGCTAGTTTACTTATGTAGTTGCAGAGTTACTTAACAACAGCTGTCTAAATGGTACCATCAAAATAATCAAACTGATATTAAAATAAAAATACTTCAAAGCAGGGTTCCTACACATTTTCCATTTCAAAATTCCATTTTCCAGACTCAAATTTCCAAACCTCTTGGTAGATTTTCAGACCATGGATTCTCGATTGCTGATCGATTGCTTCAGTCTGTTCCTGTCTGTTGTGCTGCTGAGAGGTTTGCGATTGTAGCTCCGCTTTTTTATTGAATCTTTACCTTACTTTCACTCTCTGTTGTTTAAAGTGATAATATATAACTTAACTCCCACCATATTTCTGGTATTATCTATCAAACTAATCTAACTAATTTGATCGTTCGCTTTTAAAACCGCGAGTGCAGCGCGCGTGCAGCGCGTTAGCTGGTTAGCTTGTTACTCGCGGTTCCATTCACGTTTCTATTCGCGCCTATTATTGTTTTATTTTTTCTCGCTCCGTTTTCATTTCTCTCTCGCGCCGTTTTTCACAAGTTCATCAAACAACAGTGGTAAGTTAAGTTGGTATCATTAATCAATCACGGTGAGTAATGGCTTCTCCTTCTCTTGTTGTTTGCACTTCATGCCACATGTACAGTTTATCTCTCTCTGTCGGCAACGAGGGATTCACATGTGATAAATGCAGGGAAATAGTTAGGCTGACAGAGAAGATTTTAGAACTAGAGACACGCATCCAAACTTTAGTTGAGGATAGTAAGAATGTGAGAGCTGTAGATACTGCTTTGGATGCGACTAGCTCAGGGACTCCTGTACATTGTTCGGTTCCGGTTGTGCCCGTGCAGCAGGGCAACTGGGTGACGGCATAGTCGCGGGTCAAAACACCGCTCTTCCGTTCCGATCAAAACATCAAACAGGTTCTCCCCACTCGGTGACGCACCCACTGAGAAACCTGATGAAAGTGCTCTAGTTATTGGCGATTCTATTGTACGGAACGTGAAAATAGAGACACCAGCCACCATAGTCCAATGTTTACCGGGAGCCAGAGCGCCTGACATCTTGGCAAATTTAAAAGTGCTGGCTAATGCTAAACGTAAATTCAGTAAGATTGTTATCCACGTCGGCGCTAATGATGTTCGACTTTGCCAGTTGGAGATCACTAAAAATAATGTTAAAGAGGTGTGTGAACTTGCAAGTACGATGTCAGACACTGTAATATGCTCTGGCCCCCTCCCTGCTTACCGTGGCGATGAGATTCATAGCAGACTGTCGTCACTCAATGGCTGGATGTCTAAGTGGTGCCCGCAGAATAACGTAGGTTTCATAGACAATTGGAAGAGTTTTTGGGGCAGACCTGACCTGTTGAAAAGAGATGGTATTCATCCCTCCTGGGGTGGTGCCGCTCTTCTCTCTAGAAATATGGCACATAGTCTTAGAGTTCGTACTTGACTAACTAGGGCCCAGATCAGGGAGCAGACAGACTGGCTAAACCGACCGTCTGCTAGCCGCCTCACGTCACAGAAGTCAGTTAATTCTCAGCACATAGAGACTCCTTCACCTAGATATCACACTATAGAGACTGTGTCTGTTCCCCGTACTAGAAAATACAGAAAACGTCCAAACCAAAGTAACAATTTAATTGATGTTCAACAAATAAAAAATGTTTACAATACAGAGAAACAACTGATAAAACTTGGCTTACTGAATATCAGGTCCCTTTCTACAAAAGCACTATTAGTAAATGATATGATCACTCACCATAAGCTAGATGTGCTTTGTTTGACAGAAACATGGCTAAAACCAGATGAATACATTACTTTAAATGAGTCTACCCCCCAAGATTACTGCTATAAAAATGAGCCACGTCCAAAAGGTAAAGGGGGAGGTGTTGCTACAATTTATAGCAATATTCTCTGTATTTCTCAGAGGGCAGGCTTTAAGTATAACTCGTTTGAAGTTATGGTGCTGCGTATAACATTATCTAGAGAAACACGTGTTAGTGATAAATCCCCTGTGATGTTTGTATTGGCTACTGTGTACAGGCCACCGGGGCACCACACAGACTTTATTAAAGAATTTTCTGATTTTCTATCTGAGTTAGTACTGGCTGCAGATAAAGTCTTAATTGTTGGTGATTTTAATATCCATGTCGATAATGAAAAAGATGCATTAGGATCAGCATTCATAGACATTCTGAACTCTATTGGGGTTAGACAACATGTTTCAGGACCTACTCATTGTCGAAATCATACTCTAGATTTAATACTGTCACATGGAATTGATGTTAGTGGTGTTGAAATTCTGCAGCAAAGCGATTATATCTCAGATCATTATCTAGTCTTGTGTAAACTCCATATAGCTAAAACTGTAAATTCTACTCCTTGTTACAAGTATGGTAGAATCATCACTTCTACCACAAAAGACTGCTTTGTAAGTAATCTTCCTGATTTATCTCAATTCCTCAGCATATCCAACAGCGCAGAAAAACTTGATGATGTAACAGAAACTATGGACTCTCTCTTTTCTAGCACTTTAGATACAGTTGCTCCTTTACGCTTAAGGAAGATCAAAGAAAACAGTTTGACTCCGTGGTATAATGAGCACACTCGCACCCTAAAGAGAGCAGCCCGGAAAATGGAGCGCAGCTGGAGGAAAACAAAACTAGAGGTATTTCGTATAGCTTGGCGGGAAAGTACCCTATCCTACAGAAAAGCATTAAAAACGGCTAGATCTGATTACTTTTCGTCTCTTCTAGATGAAAACAAACATAACCCCCGGTATTTATTCAATACAGTCACTAATTTAACGAAAAATAAAGCATCAACAGGTGTTGGCATTTCTCAAGAGCACAGCTGTAATGACTTTATGAACTACTTTACTTCCAAGATCGATACTATCAGAGATAAAATTGTAACCATGCAGCCGTCAGCTACAGTATCGCATCAGATAGTGCACTATAGATCCCCTGAGGAACAATTCCACTCATTCTCTATTATAGGAGAGGAAGAATTGTATAAACTTGTTAAATCATCTAAACCAACAACATGTATGTTAGACCCTATTCCATCTAAACTACTAAAAGAGCTGCTTCCAGAAGTCATAGATCCTCTTTTGGCTATTATTAATTCATCATTGTCATTAGGATATGTCCCCAAAACCTTCAAATTGGCTGTTATTAAGCCTCTCATTAAAAAACCACAACTTGACCCCAAAGATCTAGTTAATTACAGACCGATCTCAAATCTCCCTTTTCTGTCAAAGATACTAGAAAAGGTAGTATCCTCACAATTATATTCCTTCTTAGAGAAAAATGGTATCTGTGAGGAATTCCAGTCAGGATTTAGACCGTATCATAGTACTGAGACTGCTCTCATTAGAGTTACAAATGACCTGCTTCTATCATCTGATCATGGTTGTATCTCTTTATTAGTTCTACTGGATCTTAGCGCTGCGTTCGACACTATCGACCACAACATTCTTTTGAATAGACTAGAAAACTTAGTTGGCATTAGTGGAAGTGCCTTAGCATGGTTCAAATCGTACTTATCTGACCGCCATCAGTTCGTAGCAGTAAATGAAGAGGTATCATATCAATCACAAGTGCAGTATGGAGTACCTCAAGGCTCAGTACTAGGGCCGTTACTTTTCACGCTTTACATGTTACCCTTGGGAGATATTATCAGGAGACATGGTGTTAGCTTTCACTGTTATGCTGATGATACTCAGCTCTATATTTCTTCACGGCCCGGTGAAACACACCAAATTGAGAAACTAACGGAATGTATAGTCGATATAAAAAACTGGATGACGAGTAACTTCTTACTGCTAAATTCTGAAAAAACAGAGGTGTTAATTATCGGACCTAAAAACCCCACATGTAATAACCTAGAACACTATCTAACACGTGACGGCTGCTCTGTCAATTCTTCTTCATCAGTTAGGAACCTAGGTGTGCTGTTTGATAGCAATCTTTCATTTGAAAGCCATGTTTCTAGTATCTGTAAAACTGCGTTTTTCCATCTCAAAAACATATCTAAATTGCGACCTATGCTCTCAACGTCAAATGCAGAAATGCTAATTCATGCGTTTATGACCTCAAGGTTAGACTATTGTAATGCTTTACTGGGTGGTTGTTCTGCACGCTTGATCAATAAACTACAGTTGGTCCAAAATGCAGCAGCTAGAGTCCTTACTAGAACCAGGAAGTTTGACCATATTAGCCCGGTTCTGTCAACACTGCACTGGCTCCCTATCAAACATCGGATAGATTTTAAAATCTTGTTAATTACTTATAAAGCCCTGAATGGCTTAGCTCCTCAGTACTTGAGCGAGCTCTTATCACATTATAGTCCTCCACGTCTGCTGCGTTCTCAAAACTCTGGCCATTTGATGATACCTAGAATATCAAAATCGACTGCGGGCGGCAGATCCTTTTCCTATTTAGCGCCCAAACTCTGGAACAATCTACCTAACACTGTTCGGGAGGCAGACACACTGTGTCAGTTTAAATCTAGATTAAAGACACATTTCTTTAACCTGGCTTACACATAACACACTAATACACTTCTGTTATTCAAATCCGTTAAAGGATTGTTAGGCTGCATTAATTAGATCAACCGGAACCGGGAACACTCCTCATAACACACGATGTACTCGTTACATCGTAAGAAGAATGGCATCTACGCTAATATTTGTCTGTTTCTTTATTATTCTGTTTCTCAGTCCGTGTCCGGATCAGATGGCGCCGGGAGATGATGTCTGCGACCCTGACCGTCGGTGGAGGCCGGACACCTGGATGAGCCCCGGGGACATATCCCCAGTGAAGACCTCGACTTAAATACAATAAAACTTAAAATTAAACAAAATAAATATAATATAATAAAATACCTAACTACATAATACTATTATTGTTAGAAATTGCAACAATATAGAAATAGAAATATAATACATTTATACATTTAAAATTTAATTAATACAATAAGTAAAAAAATAAATAATAATATCCTGGCCAGAGGAGAACTGGCCCCCCGACTGAGCCTGGTTTCTCCCAAGGTTTTTTTCTCCATTCTGTCACAGAGGGAGTTTTGGTTCCTTGCTGCTGTCGCCTCTGGCTTGCTCAGTTGGGGACACTTAATTTCTAACGATTATCGTCAATTTGATTTCATATATACTATTTAAACTAAACTGAGCTAGACAATGACATCTCTGAATTCAATAATGAAATGCCTTTAACTGAAAATTGAGTGTTTAATCTTATTATTATACATTACTGACACTCTATCCTCCAGTTTGATACTGTTAAGTGCTTTGACACAATCTGTATTGTTAAAAGCGCTATATAAATAAAGGTGACTTGACTTGACTTGACCATATTTAGCATAAATGGTTTATAGAGCATTATTTTCAGCTTTATATTTGGTATATAGTACAGTCATCTGTAAATATTTTTATTTTCTCAGGGTTTTTTTTCATTGATTTTCTCTAAGTGACAACATACAGAATCCCTAAAATAAAATATAATAAATAAATAAAAAATACAGACTTTTACATGTACACAAGAAACTTTTTTGTGCCATCGAGAAACTCTTCACATGTGCATGGGAATGTTTTGCATGCTTACGCATTACAATTTCCAGTTTTATATAACCTGTTTCCTTTGTGCATCACTGCCATCTTACTATGAATAAAACAATAGCATGGATGCACATGAATTAACAGAGATCTACGTGCTCAAAATTTCGCTTTTCTTACATTAGTACCTCTAAAATCAAGGCCGAATGTCCAATTTAGCACATTCTCTGTGGTGGTGGAGAAACCATGACACGAAATGGACTGAAGCCATAAAATTTGCCAAGTTCAAGGGTCTATAAAAAAGACTGGTACCATAAAAAAGTGTTTAAGATTTGGCTTTTATTGGGGCAGTATGCCATATTTCAAGGCCTTAGGTCTCTTTAATTCATAATCTGTAGCGGCCAAGAAACCACACCACAAAATGGGCTGATGGCACAACAGGTGGCTCAGTGTGCATTGTCCTATATGTTCAATTTAATGGTTTCTTGTGCGCACATAAAAGTCTGTATATTTTTTATTTTTGCAAAGGTCCTTGAGGTTATGTAATACGGTGCAAAGAATATAGTGTGAAGAATCCCAAAATGCTTATAACCTGCATTTTGCATAATGAAAAAGTGCACGTTGAATTCTTTCTGTAATATTTGGCGATCAGTAAAGAATCACTAAACAGCTGCCATGAATCCTCACTTCTCATACGATAAATTTATTTTCATTAAATTCTTAATTTTCTATTATATATATATATATATATATATATATATATATATATATATATATATATATCCACAAGACAAACAAACAAATAAATAAATTGCCTTATCATGTAGCAAGAACATGAAGTGATCTTATCCTCATGGCACAAAGGTCACACACTAAAGCTTCATACTTAAGGTTAGGGGTTTGTTCAAAATATGAGCTTGAGCAATAATAATAGTGACGCTTGCCTTAGCAAACACCACTAATGATAAAATAAGTATTTGCCATTTCACCATCAGAGAGATCTGAGAGGAAGGACCGGCCCTCACCCGTTCCAGCAGAGTTACTGTAACATCTTGCCCTTTGTGTGCACATGAGAATTTCTGCATAATTAACTTAGTGCAAAGCCCACCCCTCTCAAAAAAGGATCCCATCAGGTGCAATAGCTTTCCCATTAACACAGAACAACCTCCGATACCACCGCCGAGCTGTTTCCAGCCACGAGCCTAAAGCTGCCAATCGCGGTCTCTCCAGCTTTGGCACTCTCCACAACACACAGACAATACTACTCTGTTTCGGCAGATTGGATCCATTTGCATCGGACAACTCCTCTGCATATAGATTGATGGGTTTAATCAACGAATCAGGGAGAGCGCTCAGACATCAATCACTGTCAGCCCTGTCTTTTATTCGTTGCCTGCATTTCCTTGCTCCGACTCATCAGCGAGAGCAGGTTCAGGCAGAGGAACCCAACCTGTGATGAGAACAGTAGCTCCTCTGGCGCTCCGGGGGGAATTTCTACGGCCCATGCAGATGAGGAGAGGACAAATCACCAGAGAGGACTCAGCCAGCCATTAAACAAAAGGAGCAAGTCCTGAAACTGGGAAAATCGGAGAGCTGAAGGTGATATGCATCAGAGCGACTAGAGCCAAGAGAGTGTGCCGATGTATAGCATATAAAAATTCAGAGAGCTCGGTATTAAAATGATTAATTGGAATCCAATGGCTTTTAATGTGTATGACAATGACTCCTATCGCATCCGAATTCTCCCACACATTAGGCTATGACACAGTCTTTTGCAATTAAAATTAATTTTTGCTGATTTGCATTGTGTCAAAGAAGAAAAGTGTTAAAGGCTCATTTGAAAGTACCTGTGAGAAAGTGACAAAATCCTCTCCTTGATTTTCTCACATGCGTTCCAGACATTGTGTTGATTGAGGTCTTGTTTTTTTGCAGTTTTGCCCTCCCTTGATGCGACATGTATATATAGCAGGTGATAATTGAGTCGTGATGGCATTGTGTTCTGAACCAGGTACCATGATCCAGACCTTCCCTACGGTGTCAAAGTATAAACTTACCCGTCACACTTCCAGTCGGGTGACACCCTCAACGCCTTGCATCTCTCTCCAATGCCAATTAGTACCAGTTCAATTAAGACAGAACAAATGAGTTGAAAGTTATTGCTGAACTCAGATGACGATAGAAATGACTTTTCTTTGTTACTGATCCTTGCTGAGGCATTTGAACAAACCCATAACCCTGAGTGTTAAACTTCAGTGTGTAACTAATCTTGCGAGGCTTATTCTACGACAATAGATAAATCATAAAGAAACATCAGACTCCTTTGATTTGAAAGGACCAGGAATACAAAACCTGTACTAATTAAGAGAAAACAAGTTAACAAGGTCAAAAAGATTGAATCCAAGATTTGGTGATAATATAGCATGCAAGATTTACAAGCAATTTTTAAAAAGCCAGCTATTTTTGACTGACAACCCCAAATTACATAAAAGACTTTCAGCATCTCACAAGGTTAAAGACAAAAATACACAATAAAGTCATTTTCAATTGTGTTATGCAATTATGCATGTAAAAAAGCTACACTGTAGATTTAAAAAGGTGTAGGTGAGTCACACCTTAAGTGAGTATGATATTTTTCTTACTTAAAAATTCTGTAATTATCTTCCCATCCTCATGTGTCTCAAAACTTTTTCCTGAAGAACAAAAAAGGAGTTTTTATCAAAACTGCATTAGATCAGATGTTGAAACCAGGTCCCATTGCACAATAAATTAAATCTACATATTCAGGTAGCACTGCCACTAGTGTCCCCTCAGAAAGTAGGTGCATAATGCCCTGGCAAAACATGAAAAATCTTGTCAAAATCTCTTTTTAGGACTAAAACGTTAAAGTCATCTGTTCTGTATTACAAAAATTCGCTCATCTCACCAGGAGCTATCCATGATGCAATAAGAAGACGGTGGTCTCCATTTCTTCACCACATCTCTCGGGATCTGTGTGCTGCTAAGAAACTACTGTATTTTATGACACGGCTATATTGGCTTTAAAAAACTTTCTTCTTGAAGTTGCTTTGACAAGAGGAACAGAAGCCAGCTATAAAAAATCCACAAAACTATTACTAAAGGAAGAAACGTTAATACCGAATATCTCTTAATGACAGTGTTCCAATTAGACTCACTGCATTTTTCCTCTTGCCGCAAGTCAAAAAGAAAACAAATAAAGCAGACTGATTTAGAAACCTTATTAGCCTTGCAGTCCCAGAGCAATTAAATCATTACAGCATTATGGCTTCTGTGAGCACGAGACGGAAAATGTTTAGGTGGTCCTGAGTTTAGAGGTGGTCCTAAAGGCCTCCTTTTGTTTGTTTTTTGCTTTACATTTTCAGCATCTGATGCAAATGCATTCAGTGTATGTATTTCTTCTCAGTGCTGTGCACATCACCTTGGTAATAATGAAAAGACTGTTGTATAAATGAGGCAGGTTAATTTGTTAATCAGTCTTTTTGTGTTTTTTTCATATCTAAAAATCTATGCGTTCTTAAAACAAAACACATTTACTTGAGAACTGCAAGACTACCTTTCAAAGAGTTAAATGATTTAAATATATATTTTTTAAATATTTATTCTTCTTAAACCTCACAAATATTTAGACATATAGAAAAACACAAAACAATTTGTCTATGAGATAAAAAAACTAACAATTCAAGATATTCTCTAAAAATGTCTCATGCAGTTTTACATCTCAAGTATTTAATCAATCATTTACTATTTTATTTTATTTATTTATTTATTTTATTTTTTTTAGTGCAAACATTGGCAGTGGTGTTTTTGACCAAGTTAATAGTAGATTGCCCATGTCAGACCATCTCTTTTTGTACATTAATTAATGGCGGAGTTATCTGACAATTATACTGTATATAATACAGTAAGTATAATACTAAGAGAGAGAGAGAGAGAGAGAGAGAGAGAGAGAGAGAGAGAGATGGAAAAAAAATAATAAGCAGGAAATTAAATTAGAGGCAGGTTTACTATTAAATTTACAGTATCCACTAAGAGTGGGATAAAGTACAAAATGTACTGAATTTATTAAACACAACTTTAACATCCATCAAATGCATTGCAAACATTATCTCTGAATGTATGTCTCTGAACTTTCTGAGGCAATATGGAGCTCTGGGCCAGTAGGGGGGGACAGTTCTACTTTTGTTCAAAGTCTGGACACAAACTTTCTCACACACACACACACACACACACACACACACACACACACACACACACACACACACACACACACACACACAGACAGACACACACACACACACACACACACACACACACACACACACAGACAGACACACACAGACTTTTAAGTGGTAGACAGAAATTCATAATTTCAGAGCATTCTCGTCCACTCTAGCTTAACTTTTTGCATAGGTTAACAATGCATCTTAATAGTCAGCGTTACAAAATATCACTGTTGAGTCATTAGCATGTTTATACACACATTTCACAGACGTGACCTCAGACTGCGCGTGTGGGTTCGGCTCTGCGGAGATCTTCTGGGTCCTTCCGTAATTACACAGCGATATGCTATCAAGGCCTGCCAGAGGTGGTGGGTTTACAGATGGTGGGGAAATGCACTGAGGATCAGAGTCAGTCTCGGCATGTTCGCTTGGCCACCGTCCAACCGGAGGACAGGTTTGCTCTTGTGCAAGAGTAGAAAAGACACTCTCTCAGATGAAATCAAAACCAGAAGCGGCTTCATCCAGTTTTTAATTCTCGCTGACTGACCAAGCCGGTTTCATGCTCCAAATGCAGTCCAAACAGTGTGAGTTTTCTCCGTGGTCTGCTGACTATTGTTTTAGTGAAGACACAAACACAGAGACAAAAACGTAGTCATGTTGCTGTTGATGGAAAGTGTGTTTTACTTTTATCTGCTGCCACTGATGCATTTTTGTTTAGTTTGTTCTCAAAAACTAAGCAGCTTGTGAGGTTTTTCAATGCAACAGTCCTTCAAATCTGGTGTATTATTTTTGAAGAGATACAGAAAATGTTTTCTTGGGGCCAGTGATGAGTGGGGCCCACATCCATCCTCCATGAAACTGCCTGCTCATTGGTATGGAAGTCTGTTTCAAATAAAATGTAAACTAACATACAAAGTCACAGCTGAAAAAAAAAAAAAAAAGAAAAAAGAAAAAAGTTTCAATTGCAAAATAAAAAGTCAAACAGCAAGATATAATGTCACATTTGGAGATATAAAGCCAGACTGAGATATAATGATGCAATTATGAGAAAGAAATTTCCCCAATTGTAAGTCGCTTTGGATAAAAGCGTCTGCAAAATGACTAAATGTAAATGTAAATGTAAACTCACAATTGTGATAAATAAAGCCACATTTTGTGATATAAATCCATATTGAGATATACTGTCACAATCATTTTATTCGAAGGTGGAAAATATCACTGTTGAGTCATTAGCACGTTTATACACACATTTCACAGATGAAATAAAGACACATTTTGATATACTGTCACAATTACTTTATTCAAAGGTAGAAACAATCTACCATACAGTGTGCTTGACAGAAAAAGGCCCAAAAAAATTTAGTTTTTGCCTTGTCTTACAGTAAAAATCTCTAAATTTCCTTAGAAGATACACTTAAAGGAAAAGCAAGTAAATTGTGTAAGAATAAGACTTTATTTGAGAGAATATACCTTGAATTTAGTTTATTTTTCCTGGTAAATAGTTCTTTTTTGTCTTGTTTTAAGCATGAATCTCAATAAAAATGAGTAGATTTATGTGTAGAACAAGAAAAAAACTTGTGATACCAATGTGATAAGAAAAAGAAATGACTATTCAATGACAACTCTTGATAATTTACTTTTCAAGTAAATTTGATTAGATGCTGAAACATTTTTACTAAAAACAAGACAAAATTCTGATTAAGAAAAGTATTTTTACTGTTTGTTCATGCAATATATTATACCTCTTTTAAAGAGCAATAAAAGGAGATCTGAGAAGTTGCCCTTGTAAGTGTATGCTATTAAAATGTGAAGAAGACTTTCAAGATTGACAGGTCATTGAGATAATATCGCTTGCCACCACACTGAGTACCACAGTAAACATATATATTTATGAAAATCACCTCGTCTAATAATGGCCAACATTCACTGCTTATGTAAACATCATTTCACTCCATGCTGTTCCCTGTCCAACTGACACACTTACATTGACTCTAAATGTTTTCTGCGCTCTCATATTTCAGGGACCCTTTGGTTGTCCTTTGTGCTGCACAACAGCTCGTATCATGTGCCGCTTGTGCTGCGATCTCGCGCGCCGGTTGGTCTGCTCGCTGACTGCAGGCGCTGCGCCGTGTGTAGTATCACAGGCATTGCTTTCCTGCTGCATAAAAGTGCAGGTGTGTTTTTCACCCTAGTCTTTTGTGCCTCTATGGGTGGCTGTGCAGAAAAAAAGCTGTTGGTCAATCTTTTTACACGTCTATTGTGTGGCAGGATTTTGACAGAGTAAACCAGCAGTGACACATGTGAACATAAAGGATGTCTACTGCTTAAATGCAGGTGGGGGTGTTAGGGGTGGATTCCAAGCAGCTTGTGCCTAACGGTGGGAATGATGGTGGAGGTGGGGCAGGGTTTTTTGTACGTCTGGGATAAAGGGCTCTTTTGAGTTTCTGGGAGTTCAGTGCCGGGAGCAGCGTGCTGCTGGACCCCAGAGAGGCAGTGTTACACACTGATATGTGCTAATACCTGCTTAGGGATCTTCATAGTATCATTTTTCTTGACAGAAAGCGGAAGATTTGTCACTGTGACAAACTCAGATATTCTTCAGAATTGAGAAAGCTACTTTGAAACTGTAGCCCGTTGAGCTACAAGCTACTCATAATTTAAAATACTTCAACTTAAAGGAATGGTTCCAATTTTTTTATCCATACAATGGAAGTTAGTAGCTATGTTTCCATTCACCTATTTTTATGAGCCTTTGGGGATATTGCATAAAAAATGCTAGATAGAAACATTAAAATTCTAAAAATGTATATAAAAAAAGATATACTGTATGCGCTAAATTGAGGTTATGTAATGTGACTGAGATGGGACAACATAACCAAAAGCAAGATAACATGACTGCATTTATTGTGTTTCATCAGTGTGCTCTGTGACGTAATTTATTATAATAATATAAAAAAGACCTAGAATTACTTCTATTGCAGCAAAGACAGTTTATCAGGAAGTTACGATTTTGTTCTCTTCATCTCGCTAGATGGAAACGGTGCTTTATTCGCAAGTTTTGTGTGATATTCCAATGTTTGCACAAGTTCAATTCAAAACTTTGGATGGAAACAAAGCTAATGGTAACCTAAACTGTTTGGTTACCAACATTCTTCAAATATCTTTTGGTTCTGCAGAAGAAAGAAAGTCAGGTTTGGAACATGAGAGTGAGCAATTAATGAGCAATTTTCATTTTTTAGGTGAACTACACATTCAAAGCCAAGTAAAGTCAAGCTTCTTGGCTGCATTACAAATCACTAACATAGCTAACTGCATTGAAGCTAAATATACACTCTTAAAAATAAACGCTAAAGATACATGTCTTAATTAGTCAAACAGAGGTTCCCGAACATTTTTGTCAACCAATTCCCTTAGATATAAAATACTTGATGTACCCTCTAAGATTAACATTAATATTTCAATAAATTAATAACACATTCATATATTCAAAGCTTTGTGATGTTGGTTAATACTCACATGACATGCAAGTAAACAGAGGAAATATATGATCTTTTTTAGTGTTTTATTTCAATTGTTTTATTATTAATTCTTTCAATTATTTTCAGTTATGCACAACCTGGCCAAACTTTTATTTTGCCACAATTCTTGTGAAATTTTGTTCACTAATATGTTGGAAATGATGCAAATGTGTCAGTAAAGTAAACTCACAGCACATACACAGATGAAGTTCACCGCATTTATTGTAAACACATGCACTCTGAAAGACACTGAAAACATCACATCCTGCTCATGTGAACAAAGTGCCACACTTCACTCTGAAACACACATACTTTAAATCGCAGCATTTGATTTGATAATTGCTCTATAGCTATATGGTGATTTCATTATATTTTGATTTAGTGTGCAGTCCCATTTTTTATTTTAATGTTAATTTGAATGAATCAATTATTAGCTTTTCATCAATTCATGAACCCCCTGCAAATCAATCACGAACCCTAGTTCTATATACTATAAAAATGTGCAAAATGTGTTTATTTTTACCTACTGTATGACACACCCACTTGAACACATTATTCTTTGTGAAGTGGCTAGATAACTGATCATTTTTAGTAATGCCATGACTAGATTAGTGAGTTGACTGGTTCATCGATCAGTCTGATTCTCAAACAAATCATTCAGACCACACTGTAAAAAAAAAATCCGTAAAATGTACGGTAAAAAAAAAACGGCAGCTGTGGGTGCCGGAATTCTACCGTAAAAAAATACAGTAGCAACATTTTAGGTTTTTATGGTTTTAACTTAAATTTACAGTTAAATACCGTAATTTCATTAACTGATATAATGTTAATATACCAACCTATTGAAGTACTGAAATCTGTTTTGTACCTTTGTAATGCACTGATAATCACCAAATGCAGGTGGTGATGAGACATGAAGTCACATGATGAACCAAAGCCCATCACAAGCAGCTTTTAAATAATAAGATTTATAGAAGGTGCACAGTGTCATTCACACAAACACTAAACACCATCATGGTGAGACTCATTAAACTGAAATATGCAATAAACATTAATTTAACAACATTGGATGTAACATACAACCCTAATAAACATAACTGATAAGAAGAAACTAAGAAGAAACATAGTTATTTCAAAGAAAAAAAAACATCCCATTTGAAATGCAATGCAGAGAATTCTGGGAACGTCAATTTACGGTTTTTCCCTGTAAATTTTACATTCTTTTTCACTTCAAAAAACGGTATTTCACCGTAAAATTCTTTGAAATGTCTATTACAGTTTTTCACCATATATATTAGGAGAACTTACAGTTAACCATTTAACAGGTTTTTACTGTAGCATTTTCAGTTTTTTACTGTTAAAATCATGGTTATTTTTTACAGTGCAGTTTTGTGAACAAAATGAAGGACCAATTAAAATCATCAAATATCACGGTTACTCATACTTTTATGATTACTTTGGATCATTTTGTTAAGTTTGAAAAAAAAAAAAAAAAACCTTAACTGTATCAAAAAGAGCAACCAAAACATTCTTCAAGATTTCTCCTTTTGTGTACTTTAGAAGAAAGAAAATGATAAGGGTCTGAAATTACATTTGAGTAATAGTGTGAAATATTTTTTTTTTTCCCTACAAAAAGTAACATGACATAAAAAGACTTCTGAGAGAAAAAGTTCTTGTAAAAAGTGATGATTCAAATTAATCTGTGATTCACTATAAACTCACTGAAATAAACTTTATGATTGAACTTGTTTTCTAAAATGAATCAGACTTCCCAGTGCTACTTAAAAGAGAGAGAACATTTCATTACTGCTTATTACTGGAAAATCTACTCTTTGGAAACATTGAAGCTACTTGGGAAAATATGTAGTTCAGTTAATAGTGTTAAAAATACTTAGAAATAGCACTCCAGTGGAATAACAAAGTGAAAGTCTTAGCAGAGAAATTTACACTGCCACACTCTGCTACACCACAAGCAGGATGCAGGGAACACAGTTTTTCTCTTCTGAATGGCAGGAAGACAGACAGTGAGAAGCATATGCGTGAATTGTTGTGACCGGAGTGTTATATCAGTTAAGATTTGAAGACAAGCTCAGTTAATTCACTGTATATCCTTGTTTTTAGAGATGCATTCAGTTAAATACCTGCAATTCAAGTCAGGCATGCTGACTTGTTGATATAAGAACGATTGACTCCTCTGTGTTGTACACATTTACTTCCAGCCCTTTTCATAGTCCACAGAATGCCGTTTCTTTGGGTGCTGAAAATGCTCTAGATGGTAGCCAGCACTTGTCACCACGGACCAGGATGAGCCATCAGAGGTGAGTGTTAACAGTAGTCAGCGTGAGCAGTTATTGCCAGCTGGAAAGCCTGACTCACTCTTCATTAGCAACTGTTGTTGTTGTGTCAGTTTCTTATTGTCAGGATTCAAAAGGAGCATCTAAGCTTGTAGTAACCATTAAAAATAATAATAATGCTAAAATGTCGTTTAAATATATATGTTTAAAATGTACACTCGCATTAAATTAAGGTTTCACTCAATAACGCAACAGATTTTATGCTACATAAAGGCCTCCCACATGGTGGCTGCCATTTTGAGATCACATGACAAGTCATGTTGTGAAACTGAACTTAAGTTAACGAGCACAAACTTCAAATTAATGTATTTTTTCTAACGTATTTAATTCTCATTTGCCAAAAAAAAAAAAAAAAGTCAGTTTGCTAATCGAACACAATGCCACCCATGGGTGCTCCAAAACTAGAGGGCAGCAGAGAGGCCAAAGTTGTCATATTGGTTCTTTGCAAAAATAAATAAAAGGCAGAAAAGTATAAAAGAACCAGTAAAATATCACCTAAAAAAAATGCATCCTTGGCTCTGTTTACACCATGTACATCTGTTGTTGTATTTCATTGATAGGAGTGTCTACCACATACTGGATCAGTTTGTAGATAATATTATAAAACCGTTAGTTCCAGTCCGTCATACTGATTGGTCAGCATCTGTGTTTTAACAAAGATTATAAAACACCCAAGATGTGTCACTCGTATAGTTTTGAATGGGGAAAAATGCAACGCTCAATTATGGCCACTCTATCGAGCAAAGCCCCGCCTTCTGAGCAAAAGAGCCAATCCCTAATCGGTAAAGTCAGCGTGTCACTGCCGTTAGAAGTCCGGGTTGCTATAGAAACAGTCAACGCTCTGAGACGTGCGCTTAGGACTGCGCATGCGCACTGTCTGATGTAGCCTGAAAAATAAGCTTTGTATAATGCTATTTGAACAAAAGAAACAACATTTACAATACAGTTTTTGTCAGATTTCATTGCTGATTTCAAATATGAAATTTATTCGTAAGCTTGGCGACCAGTTTTAGAGAATTTGATGTTTCCCCATTCAAAGAGAAAGGAGCTGCACTTGCATGCCAAGAGGCGTTTCAAAGATGGCCCACGAGTGACATGACTTGCCTTAAAGGAACATTGGTTTTAGTCACAATAAAGCACAGCTATAACCACGGTTCTGTGTATCACTGCACAACACCCTTAGCAATATAAGCAATATACTACCTGATTAAATCACCCAAAACAGATGTTAATACCAGGTGTGATCATGTCTTTAACCAAAATAGGCTCATGAGTAAGGAATGAGACCTACACTTGACCTTTTGACATATGAACTTGCAAGAGAAGAGGTAAATATCCTTTTAACAGCCATTAGAACCATGAGTTCACCTGTCCTTAATGGCACTTATCACCTTTGATTACCTGACACGTCGCTACTTGTCCCAAGGGTTCCAGTCTGCTGTTTCACACCTCTGCAGAATGTAACCAGGACAAAATAAATGCTAGAGTTTCATTGCAAGTCATTCAGTGGAGTGACCATATCACCTAACTGAGAGTGCAAACATCTCGGTCATCATCATAGTGAGAAGTGATAGCATGTCTTCCTCAATGGCCTCTCGTTCCGAGATGTGACACTTTATCTCTAGAGATGACAAAGAAACACACAGGATGAGTCGGACAGAGAAACTGACAGTAATTGATGAGCTCAGATAACAAGCAGAGATGGGAAGATCTGGGTTATTTGCATTTTACCATCTCAGGAAAAAAACAACATTGTAGGTGTGAATCATATAAACTATACCCAGAATGTATTTGGCAGCAAAAAAAAAAAGCCAAGATACTATAATCAGTCAATGTTCAGAGCGATCAAACTGGGGCCGAAAGTGGGTTCTGAGGGGTCAGTGAAAAGTTCAAGGAAAAAATTTTGCAAAGACAGATGCATCTTAGTTATATAACTTATATTTATAACTTCTGTAAATTTATTTTACGTAATATATGTTTATATATTTTCATCGTATATATTTAAGTAATATAAAAATAAGTTAAACATAACATAAATAAGTTACCAAAAGCCTCAATGGTGATTTGTACTCAAAATATAAATGTATTGTTTTATTAATGAAAAAAGGAAAAAATTAATAAAACAATGTGATTTATAAAAATAAAAGACAAGAGAGCATATAAGCTACTTTGTTAATATATATATATTAAGACATTATAACATTAATCACAATATTTTTTTGTATTAACACCCATTTCTTTTTTTCTCTTGATATATACATATAATAGTATTGTAATGGTGGGTAGAAAATGAAAATTAAAGAAAATTAATCGTATTCATTATCGTATTATAATATTTTACATGTATAAATTCTAGGCTATAGATTAGAATTTCAGTAATTATCGCCACTCCTGTACAATTTGCTTCCGCAACTCATTGATCTTGTTTAGTTTCAGGGCGTAATACTTTCCATTCATTTAATTTAGTTGACATTAGTTATTGATTTAGATATCATGACCTAACAATAAACAGTAAGGCTGCAGTATTCATAAATATTGGATCATGTTAATTTTTGTATAGCCAAATTGAATTTTTTTTATTTTTTTATTTTTTTTTTTACATTTTAGGTATAAACAAACATTTGTTAACATATTATGAACGGGCATGAATTAACTAATATTATCCTAGATTAATGAATGCTATAAAAATGTTGGTCCCAATTTATATTAGGGGGCCTTAACTACTATGTACTTACATCAAAAATAAGTACAATGTGTCCTTAAGTAAGTATTGTGTTCATATTGTATTACAAAACACTTTTGCTGCTATTGAGGTAGGATACGAGTAAGGTAAGGTACAGATTTGGTTTGGTTGGTCTGGGTAGGTTTAAGGGTGGGTTAAGGTGTAAGGGATGGGTCAAAAGTGTATTTACAGATGTAATTATATACAGGTATTTTTAAAATATAAGTAACATGTAAAAACATGTATGTACACAATAAGTGCATTGTATCAAATCATTAATTTAAATGAAAGTAGTTAAGGCCACCTAATATAGAGTGTGACCAAAATGTTTATTGTAAGATCATGATAATTAATACATTAAATTATGTTAACAAATCTTATTGTAAAGTGCTGTCCAATTTTGTCTTGTGACAAATGAACTCAGATATCTCCAGTGTATGCAGTGCACTTACAAAATGCTTTATTACACAGAACATTTTTTTAAAAAATTATTTTCATGTAATTCAAAATAGTTTTGGCAGTTAGAGTTTGCTATACCTTATTTTTCATATTAGAATAGTCACGGGCATTTGTGAATTTAATGTGTCTTGCTTCCAGTGTAATTCGCTTCCAGTTATTTTTAGCTGTACAAAACAGCTCGTTATGCCACTTGAAACTGCAAACTAGTATTTTTTTTACTATATTATTTGAATGCATTGTCTTAATTATAAACATACCACCCCAAAAGATTATGATTATGACAACCTTTCGGTCACGAGCCAAGGTCCATAACTACTCCCACAAATATTACACTGCACATGTAAAGCTAAGGCATGATTGTAAATGCTGAGTGAGGGCAACAGCCAAACACCAGGTCAGCAGAACAGATTAAACACACTTGTGAACAGCTTGAGTAAGCCTCAGCTCAGCGGGCATGAGGCTCTTCTCAAACGCAGACCACTGCTCTTCTCTCATTAGGCTAAACCTTCCTAATGTATTCCCAGAACTATAGCCATTAATCACACAGAAAATAGATTTTGACAGTGTGATGTAAGCAATCAGCAGTGACGATGATAACTGTGACAATAATTACATGACTCCTGCTGCATTCATCATGGTCAGCTATGGTTACTTAAACTCTCACACGATAAATTAAGGATGGTTTGGTGGGTGAGTGGGCGTTCCCATTAAAAGCACATGTCTGTCACTTCAACTAACCCCTTAAATAAAGAAAGGACATAATTACTATAAAATACAAATACATACATATTATAATTATAAAGTAGTCAGCAGTATTTTTAATGTTTGTGACCTAATGTTTTCAGTCTATTATTTGTCTGAGAATCAGACGTCTGTGCACTTGACCTTTGGCCTGACTGGCAGCTCTTGAACACTTCCTCTAGGTTAATGGCTATGTAAATAGTCTCAGGCTTTCTCCTTTTGACCCCTGAGTGTGTGATCTGACTAAATGTCTCCCCTTGCTAACTTTGCTAACTCAGCTAGCATCATCTCTACTTGGGACTAAACAAGAAACCAGTGCTTTTCCATTAGAAAACATGTGGGAGAAAATTCCCTAAGAATAAATTGTGCCAATGTTCAATGAACCAATCTTATATTCACAGCTGACAACATTTTTACCCACATGACAAAAGTTATGAACTTTACACAGTTATTGAACTGAATTGAATCAACACTCAACTGACTTAAGCTAAATGATGGCACTACTGTATTTTGAATTTGTTTCATATTTGGAGAAGTTTGCATAATTGATTCTGTTATTTTCCTGTTTATTACTGTGAAGCTCCTTTGAATCGTGCTCCCACTTTATATTAGGTGGCCTTTACTACTATGAACTTAAATAATAATAAAAAAAATAATAAGTACAATGTACTTATTGATTTTATTGCAAAACACTTTTGCTGCTATTGAGGTTGGATATGGGTAAGGTTAGGGACAGGTTTGGTGGTATGGGTTGCTTTAAGGGTGGGTTAAGGTGTAAGGGTCAACAGTGTAGTTACGTATGTAATTACAGAAATTAATTACAGATGTTATTAAATGCAGGGATTTTTTTTTAAACATAAGTACAATGTAAAAACATGTAAACAATAAGTGCATTGTATCAAATGATTAATTTAAATGTAAGTACATAGTAGTTAAGGCCATCTAATATAAAGTGGGGCCGTTATCACTATATACTGTAAAGGTGACTTGACTAAAGGAAATAGGCACAAAAAATTTGCCAAATGCAATTTGCATTTCCCGTTTCCTAGCTTGCAAGTTTTAAGCTGTTTCTTGCAATAGTGCAACTTTAATTGTGCCAGGCAAATTTTTATAACTGTCATAATTTTGTAAACTTAGTAAAAGTCACAATCTACTATATTCCCACCAATATTTAGTGTAACTAGTTACATGTAATGGTATTACGTAATTTAATTACAAAATAAATTTAACTGTAATCTATTACAGTTACCGAGAATTTTTTTTTTTTTTTTTTTTACATTTTCAATTTAATTACACATTTTAAATTAAATTACAGTTACTTAAGAAAATGTTAACGATTACAAAGGAGGTTACATCTGAATTTTTTCATCTGTTACATCTGTAATTTTTGTGTTGAATAATATTAATTTGTTACTTTGCCCGTTTTTGATGTGCACAATGCCTCCTGTCATTTAAAGGCCATTTAGTAAAGTGATGCTATTCTGAAGTTAACCCTGCCTGCATAAAATGTATGAAAATGATTAACAGTTAAAGCTTTTGTTAGAAATTTAGAAAAGTAATCAAAAAGTAATCAAATGTAATCAGTTACACTACTTTAAAAGTAATCAAAATATTTACACTACTTATTACATTTTAAATAAGGCAACTTGTAATCTGTAACCTATTACATTTGCAAAGTAAATTTCCCAACACTGATTACTGCTTATCCACTTGTGAAGTAGGCATGTTTACCTTGAAAATAATGTCAATGTATACAATGTAAGAATGTATACAAGTGCAGATAGACTTGGTAAAACTGAAAAGCAGGAGGTTAGTAATATAAAAAAAAAAACATTAATAAATAAATAAAAAATGTAATTTTTGCAAAAAAAAAAAAAAATTATATATATATATATATAAAAAAATAAAAATCAAATTGCTTCTTAAATAAATTGTGGCAATTCCAAAGTGAAATGTTCACAGTGACCGGAACAAGTGAACAAATTAAATTTTCTCCAGCACAGATTTGCAGCATCTATTTATTATACTGTTTCTCGTGCTACAGTAAATCTTTCACTAAACCTGACTCAAAGTTTGAGCAAAAGCTAGGCAATGTTTGAAACTTTGTGTTATTAGCACCTTTTGTGTTATTGCCTTCTTAAGTTGAATTGCTTTGTTGTATTCTTCATTTGTAAGTTGCTTTGTATAAATGCGTCTGCTAAATGGATAAAACAGGAGCTGCTCACACAGTTCTACTCAGCTGTCATTGAGTCTGTTCTGTGTACTTCAATAACTGTATGGTTTGGCTCAGCTACAAAATCAGAAGACTACAGAGGACAGTCCAGTCTGCTGAAAGGATCATTGGTGCTCCGCTGCCCATCCTCCAAGAACTGTATACATCCAGAGTGAGAAAAAGGGCTCAGAAAATCACTCTGGATTTCTCACATCCAAGCCATCTCCTTTTTGAACTTTTGTCATTTGGTCGGCGCTAGAGAGCACCGAATACCAGGACAGTCAGGCACAAGAACAGTTTCTTTTCCCAGGCAATCTACCTCATGAACTGTTAAATGTTCTCCCATTGTGCAATAAAAATATGTGCAATAACCTGGTATTTATTTATCACCCTACATCCTAGTACATCCTTCATCTTAATTCTTATTCTTTTATACTATTTCTATTCTATTTTATCAATAGCACACCTGTACATACAATTTATTATATATATATATATATATATATATATATATATATTTTTTTTTTTTTATATATATGTGTATTTTTATTCACATCTTATTTTATTATTATCTGTGTGTTGTTGTTGTCTCTGTGTACTGGAAGCTTGGCAATAAAGCTCTTTCTGATTCTGATTCTGATAAATGAAAAATGTAAATATGTGTGACAAAAGCACAATTGCAAGTTTTACTTGCTTCTATGAGCTCATTTGTTGAGTGTTATGTTTTACAGGACTCGTAATGTTTACTCTGAATGGCAAATGCAGAGTTTATTGCCTAAAAAAGATACTGTGGGTACGGAAAGTATTCAGACCCCCTTAAATTTTTCACTCTTTGTTATATTGCAGCCATTTGCTAAAATCATTTAAGTTCATTTTTTTTCCTCATTAATGTACACACAGCACCCCATATTGACAGAAAAACACAGAATTGTTGACATTTTTGCAGATTTATTAAAAAAGAAAAACTGAAATATCACATGGTCCTAAGTATTCAGACCCTTTGCTGTGACACTCATATATTTAACTCAGGTGCTGTCCATTTCTTCTGATCATCCTTGAGATGGTTCTACACCTTCATTTGAGTCCAGCTGTGTTTGATTATACTGATTGGACTTGATTAGGAAAGCCACACACCTGTCTATAAGACCTTACAGCTCACAGTGCATGTCAGAGCAAATGAGAATCATGAGGTCAAAGGAACTGCCTGAAGAGCTTAGAGACAGAATTGTGGCAAGGCACAGATCTGACCAAGGTTACAAAAAAATTTCTGCTGCACTTAAGGTTCCTAAGAGCACAGTGGCCTCCATAATCCTTAAATGGAAGACGTTTGGGACGACCAGAACCCTTCCTAGAGCTGGCCGTCTGGCCAAACTGAGCTATCGGGGGAGAGTCGGGGCTTTATGGCAGAGTGGCCCGACGGAAGCCTCTCCTCAGTGCAAGACACATGAAAGCCCGCATGAAGGACTCCAAGATGGTGAGAAATAAGATTCTCTGATCTGATGAGAACAAGATAGAACTTTTTGGCCTTAATTCTAAGCGGTATGTGTGGAGAAAACCAAGCACTGCTCATCACCTGTCCAATACAGTCCCAACAGTGAAGCATGGTGGTGGCAGCATCATGCTGTGGGGGTGTTTTTCAGCTGCAGGGACAGAACGACTGGTTGCAATTGAGGGAAAGATGAATGCGGCCAAGTACAGGGATATCCTGGACGAAAACCTTCTCCAGAGTGCTCAGGACCTCAGACTGGGCCGAAGGTTTACCTTCCAACAAGACAATGACCCTAAGCACACAGCTAAAATAACGAAGGAGTGGCTTCACAACAACTCTGTGACTGTTCTTGAATGGCCCAGCCAGAGCCCTGACTTAAACCCAATTGAGCATCTCTGGAGAGACCTAAAAATGGCTGTCCACCAACGTTTACCATCCAACCTGACAGAACTGGAGAGGATCTGCAAGGAGGAATGGCAGAGGATCCCCTAATCCAGGTGTGAAAAACTTGTTGCATCTTTCCCAAAAAGACTCATGGCTGTATTAGATCAAAAGGGTGCTTCTACTAAATACTGAGCAAAGGGTCTGAATACTTAGGACCATGTGATATTTCAGTTTTTCTTTTTTAATAAATCTGCAAAAATGTCAACAATTCTGTGTTTTTCTGTCAATATGGGGTGCTGTGTGTACATTAATGAGGAAACAAAATGAACTTAAATGATTTTAGCAAATGGCTGCAATATAACAGAGTGAAAAATTTAAGGGGGTCTGAATACTTTCCGTACGCACTGTAGTTATGTGATGCAAACTTTAACACTGGTATAAGCCTGTTATTAGCTTCCAATTCATAAAGTATGGTAAGTGTTTTGAGAACTGTTGTGCAAAGAACTGGCAAAAATAAGTCTTTATTAATTGATCATCTATTCATGTAATCATAATTTGTGTGAAATGGAGTTTTCAGTGTTTTACCGCCACTAGCTGCAGCAAACTGTATGTATTATGATTTTAGAGTTTTGCAAAATTGAAGGCAGAGTCACATTTTTTCCAGTGAGACCAGGTTGAACATTTTCCATGAACACGAAAGTCATCCGTGTTTCAAACCAGGACTTAGTTGGCATTCCTTTTGAGAATGAAAATACAAATAAAAGTTAACAGCAAAATAATGAAGTCTTTCAACCAAGAAGAGTTTCTCATTAAAAAGGGCAGCACAAAAGAACCCAAAAATATTACTCATAGGGGCTAATTAAATAATTCTACTTTCACATATCAGTCCCTTGCTTATTGTTATGCGGTTGCATGAGCCTCCTTTTGAAAAGTTGCTGAAATTATCATTAAAACAGCAAGACTCCACTGTTTTGTTCTTTTTATAGCGTAACTTTGTGATTTCCCCACTCCTGGTGGAATCTCGACGTGTCTCCAGAGAACCTCCGCTGCTCCATTTACCAGGAAACTCTTTCTAGAAAGAACCTGTAGCCAGTTATTATGCAAACTGTGGAAATAGCTGTGAGGCATCTTAGAGAGCGGGCAGGGAGGGACGCTTTCCCACACACCGTGCTGGCTCTCGTGTAGCCCTGCAGGCAAAGATGTCCTAAAGAGGAATGACTGAGGGTGGAGTCATGAACGTCCCCTCCGAGACTTCTCACAACATAGCAGAATGTCACCTAGGAATGAAGGGGTGTGGGGACACTGTCCATGATGGTGCCCTACGCACCTCCAACTACCTCAACAAAAGATAGAGTGTCTGCTGTCTTCCCCTGTCCATTCAATCAAAACAAACTCTTGTTCATGATTTTCAAAAATGCATAATAACCACTTTCCTGTTGTATGCGCACTCTTCTGGAACTTCCCACAGGAGAATTACAGCCTCCCTGGGAAATTTCCATCATGTATCACAGAGCAGAACAAAAATATTCTTTTTTATATATATATAAGTTTGTCTTACACCGTAAATGAATAAATGAATGAATAAATAATAAATAGAAGAAAGAAAGAAAGAAAGAAAGAAAAATAGAGCATTCTAAGCATTCTTAAATCAAGACAATTGAAATAATGTCAAGATTACAGCCGGATTAGACCATAGATCAATTAGGACATTTAATCAGCTTTTATAAATGTCCCTTAGATAAAAACGCTACTGATGTGCATCTTGAGACAAAATAACAGAATTGATATATTTTAAGATAAGTCAGTGCAAGTTCATTTCAGTTAAAACAGCCCAGACTTTTAGTCCGGGACTAGGCTTAAGCCTTGTCTGTGAAACCGGGGGATTATTACTTAAGATATTAAGTCTGAAAAAGACTTTCTGGAAAGAAAGTATAAAAACTAAGTGGGTTTATGCTTAAAAAAAAAAAATCTGTTAATGAGGTGAGAAAAATTTAACCTTAATTCAAAGGTAAAACAAGTTTACTTTTCTTGCCACACTGGCAAATAGTTTTCTATTCAACAAAAACTCACTTTTATTTATTTATTTACTTATTTATTTATTTATTTATGAATGAATGAATGAATGAATGAATGAAAACAAGATGTATCTATTTCATATAGTATCCCAAGTAAATAATGTTTTAGAATTTCTACTGGAAAACAAAACCAAAAAAATGCTGGGCTTACCTGCCTAATATATACAGGCCCGCAGCCAACATTCAAACAGTACGTAAAACACCAAGCTGTGACCATACGTAAAATATTGAACAATCTCCCTCCCCGTAGAGCCGTCTGAGATGGAGAGGTCGCTTACCTGTAATTACTCCATGATTTGCTGCCCTCATTGGGAACGCAGCCAGTTTTCTATACTTTTATGAGGATTTTGTGTTTCTTGTGGTCGTCGTGTTGCAATTAAAACTGTCTCTGAACTTTGGGTGGCAAAGGCGCTGAGACAGACACAACTCAAAAGGAACGTCTCGCTGCAGGCACCATGAAAAGCATGGGATGAGAAAAGCACTGTTAATTACGCTTGACAGGTAACTATTAAATGGGATTTTTGTCCAGGCCTTGGAGGTCTCTCTGTTGTAAATGAAAACATACACATATAATGCCCACTGAGACACATAGGTTGTAATTAGCTCCCAGTGATGCTGCTGGGCTGATACCTGGGCTGCTCATGTATATGTGAGCGCACAATCAATTCCCCTTTTTGTCTGTCTTCTGTCTTTATTAGTTGTTTGCTGTAACAGGACATCCCCGCAAGACTTTTTCCACTCAGACTTTGATGTGGGATCCGTGCGTCGTCCGCCGAGGCGCCTGTGATGGAAGACTGTGCCAAATCGGACCTTATCTCTTCTCATCCTGTCATCCATTCAGCTAAACGTAATCACAGAAGCCTCCATGTGAACACTTTGGATACAATAAAAGATTTTGGTCACATAAAAGGTATTACGCCTAAGGCCACAGACTTTCACAGGAGAATTTTATGTTAGATGTGTTGGCATCCCCCCCTCCACTGTAATAGCGTGGGGCCTCCAGTCTGTTTCGTTAAATTGCCTGCACATGCTATACATTCCGACAAACAATATTCTTTTTATAGCAAATGGTAGGCAAATCTACCTCACTTTGCTCTGGTTTTTGTTCTTTCAGTGATATTACAGTGAAAGTACCATGAAAAACATTGTATAATCTTATAATGTCATCATAAATTCCAAAGCCATGCACATTAAGTAAGAGCGTGCACAGCCATTTGTTATTTGTGACCCTGGACCACAAAACCAGTCTTAAGTCGCATGAGTATATTTGTAGCAATAGCCAACAATACATTGTGTGGGTCAAAATTATCGATTTTTCTTTTATGCCAAAAATCATTAGGATATTAAATAAAGATCAATGGAGATATTCTGTAAATTTCCTACCGTAAATATATCAAAACTAAATTTCTGATATGCACTACTAAGAACTTAATTTGGACAACTTTAAAGGTGATTTTCTCAATATTTAGATTTTTTTTTGCACCCTCAGATTCCAGATATTCAAATAGTTGTATCTCGAACAAATATTGTCCTATCCTAACAAAACATACATCAATGGAAAGCTTATTTATGTAAAAATAAATTATGTATAAAACTCAATTTTTAAAAATCGACCCTTAAAACGGGTTTTGTGGTCCAGGGTCAAATTTGAATGTGCAAGACTTCCAGTGACATTCGTTTTAAGAGAACAGTCTGTTGTGCTACTTGATATTGCAAACTGGTATTTTGGTATCATATTATTTTAATTTATTACCATAATCATAAATACACTGGTTTGTAGCACAAATAGTTTGCAGTGTTTTACAAATAACTGATACATATGCATAAAAAAAACGTTTCTTTCTGCAAGTCGCGATGGCTGGCGTTGTTCATTGATCAGGCATCGACCAATAAAATGTTTTCATTCGCACCCCAGCCCCGCCCCCGGCTCTGCTTTCTCACGTCTGCATTTACAAGTGCACAACAGGAATACCGCAAAAGGAGTAGCAAAAGTCAAAGCGCTAGGATTTGAAGTTGTACTGCCAGATCTGAGAGGTTGTAAGTGCCGACTTGAGGTTGTACAGCAAAACTAAAGTAAAGTGCAAAAGTAAATATGCCATACACATTTGTGTGTGTCATTTTCTTTATGTTAATGTCATTCTACAAATTTGTAACTATTGATCAACTGTGTGTGCAAATCAAAAGATTCAGATTTTGACATCAGAGTTGTGAATGTAAATTTCAACTTACAAATACGAATGTTAATATGACAAGTTCTCACATTTAGATCAACAAGCTCTCGAGTTTTGCTACTGAATTACCTTCATAGATGTAATACATCCCTCACACCATTCTGGCACAATAATTTTATTAGCAAAAAAATCCCACCACTCACTGGTGTCCAGCTTGACCACAGTCTAAAATGCAATTCCTGTTATGTTTTGCCACAGGACATCAATTTCAATTAAATTTCCTGTCATCTTTGCAGAAATGTATATAAAATGGTAAAAAGTAAGATTCATCTTTAACAATGCTATAAATGTGGAAGGCAGGCGCAATAGTGCCAGTATAACATGGTTTGCCATCTTGATTGTTTTTTGTTAAATAGATCACTTGACTGCATCACATGACTAAACGTGACTCCTAAGGGTTTACTTGAAGCGGCTCTGCGAAGACTGTGTTTTGGATTTATTCTAACACCTTCTGTTTTGCTAATGCTGACAAATCTGTATTTTTATAACAGAAAAACTCTTCTAATGTAATATTATCTTTTTAATTGTGACGTAATTATCATAAGTCCCCAATTTATTGGTATTTAAATAGTATAGGCTTATGTTGGCTTATGTTGAACTTTATTTGCTAATTTATGTACATACACTACAAATGTGAAAACCACATTTTCAAATGTATCCACTTGGGAGAACGATTTTAAAAAACTCAGTTTTCGTTTGACAAAAGAAAGTGAAAAATGAAAGTGAAAGTGTCATGACATATGGTCATGTATAGTAACCCATACTCGGAATTTGTGCTCTGCATTTATCCCATTCAAAGTGCACACACACAGCAATGAACACACACGTACCGTGAACACATACCTGGAGCACTGGGCAGCCATTTTTTGCCGTGGCGCTCGGGGAGCAGTTGGGGGTTCGGTGCCTTGCTCAAGGGCACCTCAGTCGTGGTATTGAGGGCATGTAGATCAGTGTAGAACATAACAGATATAACTTCTGGTTTTAACTGCTGCGTTCAGTTTTTAAGTAGAAGTGGGAGTTACAAATTGCAGGTTCATTGCACATTTTCAATCATTTTGAATATAATTACTGTTGAAAAATCATACTAAACAACAACAACAACAAAAGTATAAATTAGATACTTATTGTGAAAATTTACAAGCAATTATTGTGGAAAATATTGTGAGATTAGATGGTAACAATGACTTTCTTCTACCGGTGGATCTCATTTTACAATTAGAGCAATAATCAAATTAACTGTGAATTTATCAATTAATCTTGATTTACTTGAGTTGAAATGACACTGACTTATTCTACAGAAGCATAAACCACTGATTATTACATTTTTAGATAACATACAGATATAATTCAAACTCAAATCAATATTTCCCAACTTAATCATGTCCACATATTTATTTATTTGGTGAGTAGACATGTAATACGTAAGGTAATGTACACTCACCCCATCATTGTCGCAAAATAAACCTGACTGGGTAAACCAGAGTTTATTTTGCGATAATGACCGGCTGACTGTACATTATCCCTTACTTAACAGCCTTGTGACTCATAATAGGCCTGCCTTAAAAGGTTTCTTACAAGGTTTATCGCTAAAAATCAATCACTCATTCAGAAAATGAAGGGGATTTTTGCTCTATAAGTCAAGGAACGTTTGTTAAGAAAGTAAAACGTAATGAAAGTAATAGCTGAAATGTGATGTAATATCAGCTCTGCGGTATGAAACTGCAGGAGGAGAATTCTTCAGTTGAAGACAACCAACACAGATGTTTATTCCAATTCACAGTGGGAGTTCAGAAGTTTCATTCTCCAGCTCGCAAAGATGTCTGGAGAGGAATGCCGAGCTTTCAGCGCAAGGCCAGCCAAAGTCAGGAGGGCAGAAATAGTAAGAGGGATTAGAGAGAGAGGACAGCCCTGACTATTCACTCCTGGCACGAGCAAGACAGCCACCGGTACAAGTGAGGTTTTTTATGCATTCAATTTAAGTTTAATTACTTAAATCTCTGTGAGGGCACACAGGAAGAAAGCCCGGGCGTTTGTATGGAGCAGATTACCCCACTGCCCTGCCAAGCCGGCACATAGCTGCATCATAAGATAGAATTCAAATTCAAATGTGGGCTAAAGAAAGTGCAGCTGTCACCCCTCTGGCCTGCGAAGCCCCTGCTGGATCAAAGATGAGCTGTCCTCCCTCTCTGCCTGTGTAAAAATGAGCTGTCCTCCCGTTGCCAGTGTCTCATCTCCCTGCTCGTCTCCCTGGGGCTCCTAATCCTTTGCTCCTGACGACACACTGACAGTCTGAATGAAGGCATTAACCCTGAAAAATAATTACCAATTAAAGCAAAGCACAAAAACATGAGCAGGTACGGGAAGTGTAGGAGCGGGCCGTGTTGCGCTTTAATCCCTGTGTCTTTTGGTATAACCTGTTTCGCGCCTTTGACTCACGGACATACGTCTCAATACATGAAAACACACGTCTGACTCAGTGGTCTGTGTCTCTCAGCTTGAAAGTGGACCTAAAATGAATGCGGTTCAAGCTAGCGTGCAACCGCACCTGACGCGCTAATCCATATCCAGGTAAAACGATCCTAAATCCACAGCCCCCTTCCTTTCCTTCTGATCGGCCCTATGCTTTGTTAAGCCTCAGCCGGTGGCCCGTGAAGGATCAGACGCTGAGATCCGTTCAGAAAGACCAGTCTGGCAGAGGACCAGTCGTTTGACAAGTTAATCTGGTCTAAACGGAGGGGGAAAAAACATGTTGACATTCTGACTCACCGCAGGACTTTAACAGATAGTTCTCACATAAGTCACAAGTCTGCACACAGTGACATCTGATAGGGATGTGAGATCAGAGGTGTGGAATATCTTTTAGACAAACAGGAAATCTGGAACCCAGGAAATAATTGCAACTCTCAAATAAGGAAGGAATTATCAAATAATGCAAATTAGCTGCTGTTCCGAAACCTAGTGAGCTGCCTATGTGAGTGTTTTGAGGCATTATGTGCCTCAACATATCCCTTCAAGATATTGGTAGACAGTGAGAGAAATGAAAATATAATTTTAAAAATAATTATTTTACATTTGGGCTATGTATTATTTTGCTTATAGAGTGTTGCGGTGATGATATTTTTGTAGGCCAACCCAGAAGTTAGCATCACTCTGGTTCCCTCACAACAGATTTCCCCATTGGGTTTTGGATTATTGCAGAAAAAAAAAAAATTGGATTATGAACTTTTTTGGATTTTCAAGCCTAAATATACAATCAACAGAAGTAAAAAGCTAAGTGGCCTACACTATAAACAAACTACATCATGACTGCAACGTCACCACCATTAAGCTTCAAACAACTCAATCGGTCTTTATTTAAAAAAAAAAAAAAAAAAAAATTCAAAGAGAAGAATAGTTAGAATAGTTAGCAAGAGCATAGTACAAATAGGCTGTGAAAGTGGACTAGTGAGTAGATGAGTTTATCTGTTTCGGTGTGATAACATTTAATGTCCCGAACAACCTCTGTAGTCCCGTTTAGCCTGTTGTTAACAACCTTTTTCAAGAAAGAAAGCTTTAAAAAATCACATGGGGGTATTACTGATGTATTTTATGCTGTAGAATAAAACGTTAAAATATCTTGAGCTTGTATTAACCACAGACCTTACTGCAGGCAATTAAGCAAAAATCCATTAAAGAATGAATGAATGAACTTCAAGACTATGGTACCGGAAGTGCTAAAATGCTAACTCATTTACAGGTTTTGGCCTAAAAAATACATCCCTGCAACAGCTGTCAATGCACATTTGTTAATGTTACTGCTACTATTTTTTTCAAGTTGCACTCAGTTTGCTATGTTACTGTACTATTGTTTTGCACATAAGTCAATATTGCACACTCGCACATACAAACCCGATTCCAAAAAAGTTGGGACGCTGTACAAATTGTGAATAAAAACAGAATGCAATGATGTGGAAGTTTCAAATTTCAATATTTTATTCAGAATACAACATATATGACATATCAAATGTTTAAACTGAGAAAATGTATCATTTTAAGGGAAAAATAAGTTGATTTTACATTTCATGGCATCAACACATCTCAAAAAAGTTGGGACAAGGCCATGTTTACCACTGTGTGGCATCCCCTCTTCTTTTTATAACAGTCTGCAAACGTCTGGGGACTGAGGAGACAAGTTGCTCAAGTTTAGGAATAGGAATGTTGTCCCATTCTTGTCTAATACAGGCTTCTAGTTGTTCAACTGTCTTAGGTCTTCTTTGTCGCATCTTCCTCTTTATGATGCGCCAAATGTTTTCTATGGGTGAAAGATCTGGACTGCAGGCTGGCCATTTCAGTACCCGGATCCTTCTTCTACGCAGCCATGATGTTGTAATTGATGCAGTATGTGGTCTAGCATTGTCATGAAAAGGCAAGGTCTTCCCTGAAAGAGACGATGTCTGGATGGGAGCATATGTTGTTCTAGAACTTGGATATACCTTTCAGCATTGATGGTGCCTTTCCAGATGTGTAAGCTGCCCATGCCACACGCACTCATGCAACCCCATACCATCAGCGATGCAGGCTTCTGAACTGAGCGCTGATAACAACTTGGGTTGTCCTTGTCCTCTTTAGTCCAGATGACATGGCGTCCCAGTTTTCCAAAAAGAACTTCAAATTTTGATTCATCTGACCACAGAACAGTTTTCCACTTTGCCACAGTCCATTTTAAATGAGCCTTGGCCCAGAGAAAACGCCTGCGCTTCTGGATCATGTTTAGATATGGCTTCTTTTTTGACATATAGAGTTTTAGCCGGCAACGGCGAATGGCACGGTGGATTGTGTTCACCAACAATGTTTTCTGGAAGTATTCCTGAGCCCATGTTGTGATTTCCATTACAGTAGCATTCCTGTATGTGATGCAGTGCCGTCTAAGGGCCCGAAGATCACGGGCATCCAGTATGGTTTTCCGGCCTTGACCCTTACGCACAGAGATTGTTCCAGTTTCTCTGAATCTTTGGATGATATTATGCACTGTAGATGATGATAACTTCAAACTCTTTGCAATTTTTCTCTGAGAAACTCCTTTCTGATATTGCTCCACTATTTTTCGCCGCAGCATTGGGGGAATTGGTGATCCTCTTCCCATCTTGACTTCTGAGAGACACTGCCACTCTGAGAGGCTCTTTTTATACCCAATCATGTTGCCAATTGACCTAATAAGTTGCAAATTGGTCCTCCAGCTGTTCCTTATATGTACATTTAACTTTTCCGGTCTCTTATTGCTACCTGTCCCAACTTTTTTGGAATGTGTAGCTCTCATGAAATCCAAAATGAGCCAATATTTGGCATGACATTTCAAAATGTCTCACTTTCAACATTTGATATGTTATCTATATTCTATTGTGAATAAAATATAAGTTTATGAGATTTGTAAATTATTGCATTCCTTTTTTATTGATAATTTGTACAGTGTCCCAACTTTTTTGGAATCGGGTTTGTACAAACTTATATAGTCTATATTTCTATATTTACATAGTCTATATTTCTACTTCTGCAGCATAGTTTTATTTTATTATATTTGTTTGTATGTATGTACAGTACGTGTGTGTGTGTGGGTGTTTATTCTTACATAGTTTGCACTTGTCTTGGCATTCACTGTGGACAGCAAAGAAATAATTTCATTGTATAGGGAAACTTGTTTTCCTCACTCTGCACATGCAATAAATGCTTTGAATCCTTGAATTCTTGCACCCACTCTATTAGAATACCATGTTGTTAGCTTGGCAATATGCTAACATCAAACGAGTCAACACTGTGCTTTGCTTTTTTTGTGAGAAATATTACGGTAACACCTTATTTTGATGGCCCTCTTTTAGATATTCTGCTGACTAAGTAACTTTGCTACTTAATGTCAACAACACTTTGAATTGTGTAAATGGCAGTTGGTTCGGTGGTCGAGGGAGCTCAACGTGCTGCAACTTAAGAAAACACATGCAAATAGAAAAAGCACCAGCAAATTAAAAAAACAACTTCATCAGTTTGACAACACATGTACTGCAAATACTCACAACTCAAATAAATACAGAAACATGCTGCAAATATACACGATGAGACCAAATACAGAAATGCGTTGCAAGTAGCACAGACCACAATGGAACCCTTGGAACCCTTACGAAAATTAACCATGGCTTAACTATAGTAATAACCATGTTTATTATATATATATATATATATATATATATATATATATATATATATATATATATATATTATTTATTTATTTTTATTTTTTATTTTTTTTTAAATAGTAAAACCATGGTTAATTTTTGTAAGGGAGATTGTAAAAATTAAGTTAGCCAGCTTACATAACCTTTCACAGTTACAGTTGTAAGGTCCACGCACTTGGCCCAAAGAAGGTATCCAATGGTGGATGAAGGTTTCTTGCGTGTTCGGTCTTTTTAGCATTAGGTTAAATTCAAATCTGACTCCATTTTATTATCTAATCTGACTCCATTATATTATGACCCCGAATTTAGATTGAAATGCCAATTGGTTGTTTGTTCATTTCTAATTATTATTATTATTCTCACATCAGTTATTCTGTTTCGCTCTTTAATTGTATTGAATCTCATTAATCTTATTCCAATAACACTTGAGTCTCGTACCGGCTGGTATATGGATCTCATATTCACTCGTCAGTCTTGGTCATTAGACAGAGGCGATTGACTATTATTCTAGATATTCAAGTATATTCAAGTATGGCCCACGCCATACTTTGCTCATTCCAGAATACTTTTTATAAGTCCCCATAGATCCGAACACAATTAAAGTAAGACTATATCTAACCAGAGGTCATTGACCAACTTAACTTCCTCTAATGTAACTTTATATAATCATGCCATGATTTCTCACGTATACTTAGTTAGAATAATATTACAATAACCAGAGGTTGAGGCTGACATGAATTTAGGTTGGTCAACAACACATTGTTGCTCTAAATGGAAAAACCCAATAGCCTCTCCGGTCTAAGTATACATAACTAATGTCAATGTGTTAGCCGGAGCTCCAAAACATAATTTTAGTCCGTAACTAACCTGAGCGCAGATTTGTGGTGTTGTAGATTTAATAATCTCAATAGTCAATAATCTCAGAATAAGACAGAATAAAATCAAATGTCACAATTTATTATCAGTCAGGTAAATACTGTATGTATTATACAGCCAATTCAAAGATATCAAATCAATATAAAAAAAATCAAGATCTCAAAGATGAATCTAAGAGTAAGATGCATACCTGACTTGAGAAAAATACATAGTATGAAGTGTGCGAACACACTTCATCCTACGGGCTCATTCCAGCTACAGAAGGCCCTGATCTTCTTGCAAGATTTCCTTAAGTACTCTGACCAAGATAAACATCCCCCGAAATGGAGACAGGAACTAACAATTGGAAATTGCATTGATCAAGAAGAGTTATCACCTTTTGGGACAGAAGGTAATTTGCATTAAAGGCACTGGGAACTGATCTACAGTGTGCAAAATATCTCTAAACTCTTAGGATCTGTATTACCTTTTAGTTTACTTCTTGTAAGAATGAGGCCATTGTACCAGACGCCCTGAGACAATTCAAATGATACCAAACATGACTGTAAATATCACTTGCATTCACGTAGAACATTATATTCTACTATTGACCATTCTGAGTGAGCTGAGTGAAGGGAAGGATGGGTGAGGGGAAGGAAGGAGATGAAAAAAGAACTGATGCATATGTGAGAGAGGCGTTTTCCTGCATATACTCTCAGTGGGATTTGGAAACAGATGTCTGTATGTTAATACACTTTGTGTGTTGTCCATCTCAGAAGTTCAAAGTGTCTGAGGTTCTGTAATTCTTACACAGTAATTGTGTATTTCTTCAGCTTATTTAGGCTAATAATATAAAAACAAAAGCTAAGGAATATGATCAGGGTGTTAAAATAAACAATAATCTCACCTTTCAGAGTAGACATTGACAAGCATGTCCGAGCCAGGTTCATCACTGCTGCGCTTCCCTTAAAAATGTTCGATGTGCGTATTTGCAGTGTGTTTCTGTATTTGTTTGTGTTGCGAGTATTTGCAGCACATTTTTGTATTTGTTTTTGTTATGAGGATTTGCAGCGCGTTTCTATATTTGTGTTGTGAGTATTTGCAGTGTGTTTCTATATTTGTTTGTGTTGTGAGTATTTGCAATGCATTTTTGTATTTGTTTGTGTTGTGAGTCTTTGCAGCGTGTTTCTGTATTTGTTTGTGTTGTGAGTATTTGCAGTGTGTTTCTGTATTTGTTTGTGTTGTGAGTATTTGCAGCGTGTTTCTATATTTGTTTGTGTTGTGAGTATTTGCAGCGTGTTTCTATATTTGTTTGTGTTGTGAGTATTTGCAGCGTGTTTCTGTATTTGTTTGTGTTGTGAGTATTTGCAGCGTGTTTCTGTATTTGTTTGTGTTGTGAGTATTTGCAGCGTGTTTCTATATTTGTTTGTGTTGTGAGTATTTGCAGCGTGTTTCTATATTTGTTTGTGTTGTGAGTATTTGCAGCGTGTTTCTATATTTGTTTGTGTTGTGAGTATTTGCAGTGTGTTTCTATATTTGTTTGTGTTGTGAGTATCTGCAGTGTGTTTCTGTATTTGTTTGTGTTGTGAGTATTTGCAGCGTGTTTCTATATTTGTTTGTGTTGTATTTGCAGCACATTTCCTTATTTGTTTGTGTTGTAAGTATTTGCAGCGCGTTTCTTAATTTGGTTGTGTTGTCAGTGTTTCCAGCACATATGTTGTCAAATAGATGAAGATGTTTTCTTAATTTGTTGGTGTTTTTTCATTTGCGGCGCATTGAGCTCTTTCGGCCACCATAAGATGATCTTCTTAGTAGCATGACAAACAAACTTGTATTCAAATTGTTAAAGCAAGCAAAATGCCAATGATGGCTTGAAGAACACAGATAAACCATATATTGTCGCGCTGAGTGTTTACTGTTTTCATGTTTAATCAGTTAAAGCATTTCTATCTTCTTTTTTTAGTTTAAATGTGGCCCCCTTGGCCTCTGCACTTGAGAACCCTTGCT
Organism: Spinibarbus caldwelli; assembly: GCA_039654775.1. Classification (NCBI taxonomy): domain Eukaryota; kingdom Metazoa; phylum Chordata; class Actinopteri; order Cypriniformes; family Cyprinidae; genus Spinibarbus; species Spinibarbus caldwelli. The sequence goes on from CM077240.1 coordinate 7,844,695, forward strand.
CTAATGAGAGCTAGTTGACATGTAGTTCCAAATTAATGAGTTAGTTGACATGTAGTTACAAAGTTACTTATAGTTAGTAGAATGTCTAAAGTGGAATATTGAAATAAAGTGCAACCAATATTACTTTTATGACATACAGAATTGCTGCCTGAGTGTTCCAAATGGGTCACTTACAAGGTTCCATTTTGGTTAGCTATAGAAAGTAGACAGCAAGGTAGCTCAGTGGTTTTTGGAATTTCGAGTCCTTCCAAACAATCCGTCCCAACATGCATAGCAGGCAGTTGGCATTTCAACAAACACTGTAAATCAAGTACGCTCTGTGAACATTCCTGCGTTCTTAATGTCAAGGCTCTGTCACAATAATACAGTATACCTGAAGCGGCTTCCCATGGATCTGATTATCATTTGGCATGTCACTCTTCTGGTATCTGACTGATGTTGGCCGCTGTGATTAACTGAAGTTGATTCTTGCCTTGTGGTTTTGGGTGTTGTGGTCAGTTTACGCATGCAAAGAAACATGGGTGGAGTATTGATTGGAAACAACAAAGAAAGTATCTTTTATCTCAGAGATGGTGAAAACATAAATTAAATCAGCTGCTAAATAAGGGTGTGATATATTCTTTCCCAATCTATATACTTTATTCTATTAGTGAGTCAAACCATAAAGGTTTATTTTGATCAAAAATCAGCTTACAGAAGGTGTGGTGACTGTTACTGTAGTTCAGCCCAAACCTGTGTGGCCACATTTGTCTTGTTACCCTGATGCATCATTGCATCGCTGGTCATCAAAAACTTTCCCATGACCATTTAATAGCCACATACATACTGATCAGAAGACATTTCAAATACATTTTAGATTGCAGGTCCTACTGGGCAAAAAGTCACCTTATGTAGGCTGAAACACATGCACAACATTTTAAAGCCCATTTTTATAAACATAAAAGTTGTTTCTTTAAGCTGATTTAATAAGTACTATTTTGGTATTCAGCTTCGCCATCACAGGAGTAAATTACAATTTATAATATTTTAGAATATAAGAAAAAGATATTATAAATTATTTCAAAATAATACTACAAAATCTTACATAAATAAATATAGCCTTAGTGAGCACAAGAACTTTCCAACCCCAAACCCCATATACAGTGTATATTTGTTAACCTTTGCTTCAGTGTTTATACAAAAAGTTGGCAAAGCTGTTTGCTCTATATATGTCACAAACTCCATTATGTTAAATTTCTTTGGAATAGTTTTAAGTTCACTCGTTCTGTATTCTCTCTTTCTCTGATATACACACACCCACTCATGCAAATCCGCAGGAGAATGTATCATAGCACAGAAAATAAAACAAGAGATGAATCATACACTCATACACAGCGTCATTATGTTTCTGATTATGGATTAGTCGTCTTCAGCATGTCGTGATCCTTTACATACCTTTGTTGTTTTCACTAACTTGAGTGACATGTCTGGAAATTAATGCACCGGTAGAAAGGTGCATCTCTTTGACTTTAAACTGCTGTTTTGCCGGAGGGAGTCGCGCTGATTGACATTGCTGGGACATTTTAACAACAGTTGAATTGATTGTCTCTGCCACTGGGCATTAACACAGGCTAGGTTACTGTGTCCTTTCAGGCTTTCTGAAGTTCTCTTTATTCAGCTGATCTGACTGTAAGGCCTCAGACAGTCAGGTAAATGATCAAAGACCTAAAGAGGTTTAAACGTTTGAGGTCGACATGAAGTTCCTGGAATTCTGGAATTAAGACTTGAGAGGGCTCTGAAAAACATTAAATAAACTTAGATTTTAATTTGGTGCCACAAGCAGGGTGCATTTTTTTCTGGGGGTCCTGCACCAGTGAAATGAAGGGGAATGCTAGAGGTAAGATTTCTATAGGTATTATGAAACTCCTTGAGCCTGATGCAGAAACATTGACTCAGTGGTGTCAGTTTGGGTTGGAAGATTTTAATTACCAGTGGAAGTAGAATAAATAAATAAATAAATAAATTAATTAATTAATTAATTAATACATAACAACAAAATTACATTTGAACAAGAACAAAGCAGTTATGGAGCCCCTCCAATCCCCCAGACAGTGGCGAATAAAAGATACACAGCCATGTACAGTTTCCAGAAAACAACTCAGACAGTTCCAACACTGATTACTCTTCATCCAGGACTACAAAGAGCAAGGACAATTCACAGATAAAAAAAAAAGAAAAAAAAAAAGGTCTCACTATGACAGGAAACCCACGCCCAACCCAGAGTTCACACTCGGGTGATAGATGCACCACTGATAGCAATCACTAGTCTGGATGTGTGTGTGTGTGTGTGTGTGTGTGTGTGTGTGTGTGTGTGTGTGTGTGGTTTGTGTGTGTGTGTGTGTGTGTGTGTGTGTGTGTGTGTGTGTATGTGTGCGCGCACACGTTCATTTTAGGGATAATTCCTTGATGGACCTCGATGAACAGTAAATTTCCTTCAAAACTATGCATTTAGTCTAGTTCCAAGTTTATTTATTTATTTATTTATTTTTATTTATTTATTGATTGATTGATTGATTGATTGATTGATTGCTTTTTAAAATAATATTTTTTAACATTTCACCTACAACAATTATGACATTAAAATGGCCTTTTTGTGAATATAAATGTACTCATGCTGCATCTGCACACATATATATGTGTGTGTGTGTGTGTGTGTGTGTGTGTCTGTGTGTAATTTTAAAAGAAGCAGATGCAGCATGGGTAAGCATCCATTACATTACACAATTTAGGTAATATAATTAGAATACTTTAAGATTACTTTTGACCTAACTCATTTATCACATTGATTTAAATAGGATAATCATGTACCATATCGATATAAAAATGCAAAGAAAAAGAAAATATATTCCATTCATTGTTATTGAGAACATTAAGTACACGAAAACATTACATTACATTATCAAGGTTTTCCAACCTGAGGTTCATGAAGGAACTGTAGGGGGTTTGTGAGTTTAATGAAAAGTAAATAACTAATTAAATAATAAAAATGTCAAAATAAAATAGGCCCTAAATCATTTTAAAATATCATCAATCAAAATAAAACAATTGCTAAAAAATGTAAATATTTTGTTTGTTTACCTGCATGCCATATGTCCATTAACCAATGTCAGAGAACAGTGAACATGCAAATGTGATACCTATTCAAATATTTATTTTTAAATCTCAAGGGTACCTCAGGTAAATTTTTTAGGTGAAAGAGGTTCAGATGACCAAAAAAAAAAAAAAAAAAGTTTGTGAATCCCTGCATTACATGTAAATAAGAAATAACATGAATTTATGCATTTTATTATTTTCGAAAGGCAAAAGTCTTCCAAAGACAAAGTAATACATGATTAAATTTGAGTGATAATTCAAATAAAAATTAACATGTTCATCAGTAGTTGATGTAATGTTGAAATGCTAAGAAAATACTTCTTAAAACTGAAATGATTTTTGTAAATCTAGGGGTCAAATGCTGTGTGTATGGCCTCTCAGTTTTCTGTGTAATTATATCCACCTGACTAGTGACTGGTCTTTGTGTGAATGTCTGCAAAACTGGAAGACTTTCTGACTGCATATAAGTGGTAAGCTATTTTAGAAATGAAAATTTAAAAGATGAAAAAGAGGAATTGGGGAGAATTACCAGTAACAAGTATAATATTTAGGCAAGGCAAGTTTATTTATATAGCACATTTCATACACAGTGGTAATTCAAAGTGCTTTACATAAAAGGAAGTAAAATAGTCATTAAAAAATAATAATCACAACAATAAAAATAAGGAATTAAAAAACAAACATTCTCAAGTTTTGCATAATTCTCAATGCATAATGTTCAGTGTAGTGACATATTCAGTAAGGTAAATGTACATTAACCATACCTGAAGTATTCCCATAAAGTAGTACTTTATTTTAATGTATCCTCGTCTCAGCGTAATTACATAAATAATAAGTACTGAGTAATATTATTTAATAGCATGTACTTCCTATAGATAAGGTTTGGGTTAGTGTTAGTTGCTTGTAATTCCACATAATTTACAGTTATTTTTAGCCTACAGTAAATACATGTAATGTGTGACAAGGACAAGTGTTACCATTTATTATTATTTTTTAACTGTCTTGATCTCTTAGAATAGAAACAGGTAGATATTCTATTTTGTCAGCAATTTTGAATTGATGTCATTGATTGATTTCTTTATTATTTCAAACATTTAGTCATGTACAGATCTCCACACGCAATCACTGACAGCCATACTTGTGCATTCAGAAAACACATTTAAAGCTTGATGTCAAGAATTAGACATGGACCTTGATGAATACTGTTATCTTATGTTCACTTCAGCTCTAATAGTTTTTAGTCATTAGTAGCAGCACAATAGAGTCTTTTGCCATTAAACCAGGACTGTGGGGTAAAGCACATAAGGATATTAGCCAAAGAGCAGCGCTCTTAAAGATACTACACATTAAGTTAAATAATTGCATTCTGAAGGGCAAACACATCATTTCAATAGCAGTTCCTCAAGTGGAACCCTAGACAGAGCAGTGTGGGTGAAGCAGCGCAGATGTACTTTATAGTTCACTGTTCAGCAAGGCCATTCAACGTGCTTGACACAAGTAAAATAAAAAATGAATACAGAAACACTTTTCTATATGAATGAATGTCCCAGATATTGGCCAATTACTAAAGGGGTCGTTCTGCAAAAGGGGTACCTTTGTGTCCTTCATAGCCATATGTGTAACAATGCAAAGATGAGCCCAATGATTCCAATGATTCAATGATTCTATTCTTCATAGTAAATAATTTGTTTAATTTCTAAATCATTGAAAAGAGACCTGGCCTCCAATTTCTACCGAGGCTCACTGGAAATATGTGCCTCTACCTACATTTCAGCAAAATTCAAAAAACCTATATGAACAAAGTTTCCAGTTGAAATGAACACTAGAGGCAGCAAAACTCTCACAAATTTTATTCCTTTTCACACAAAGTATGATTTACAGGGCCAGAGTTTCAATTAAGAAAGCCTAATTTTCGCACAATTCCTTGCAAAATGTTATCACTTCAAAATAATTTTAACGTGCTTTGAGCATTAACGTCACATATACAGCTTCATATGGGGTTTCTAATACAATAGGTTTAGCTCACGTGAAACAGCATTGCACTTATGAGGTGAAGCTCACACTGTGAGTGCCATGTATTTTAAATACTGTATTGCCAGTGACAGCCAGTGATCCTCAGGCATTTCCATTTGTACTTTGACATTCTGTTCCAAAGAAAAAAAATGTAAGTGGGTAAATGATGACAGATTATTATTTTATAATTATCATTATATTAATTCATATTTTATATATATATATATATATATATATATATATATATACATTTTTTTTTTAAGTTTAAAGCAAATTACCAACAGAATATGTATCTCGATTTGACTGACAAAATTTATACGTGTATGGGTGATTTAAAATAATTGTGACTGATAAGACAAATTTTTCACAAATCATTTGGAAGTTGCTTGGCTCTAGCATTGTTAGAATGGTCATTGATGTTTCTGATGGTATTTTTATTTATTTATTTTTTTATCTCATTACTGTAATAATGATAATAATGACAATAATAAATGGTCAGTAGATGTGGTACTAAAATGATCATCTTTAAAAAATAAATGAATAAAAAATAAAATTGTAGTGTTGTGACCTTGACCACATGACACTGTTTGTTTGTTTGTTTTGTTTTGTTTTAATGTGCTTGGCATGTTCATTTACACAACAATGGTGTTTTGGGGTCTGAAAATGCAACAAAAATGGTTTGAAAACGATTCCATTAATGTCTCCATGTAAATTACAAAAACGTTAATTTGTGAAAACGGTGATACCATGCACATGCATATTATGTGTTCAGTCTATCGCAATGTGCACAGGTGCGTCACCAACTACTGGCCAATGCAGCGTTTAAGCGTTCACAAATCCTTGTGAACAGGATCATTTTGACAACGTTGTTGATTGTATGCCAAACTTTTCAAAAACACAAAGAAAAAACTTCAGCGTTTTTAGTACAATCGTTGTCATGTGAATGTACCTCGAATTAAAAAAAAAGTCAACTTTGCTCACGATATGGAACAATGTAATTTCTTAAAGTCATTGTTTTGGTTCTTAGAATGTGTAAAATCTTACAGAAACATATTCAAAACAATATGCCGAAGGAGAAAATAAAGTATATTGATCACACAGTGCAGTGTATTGCTTGTACAAGGGCATCTTTTCTTTTTCAAATGGCATTCAATAACAAAAACAGTTCAGGATGTACTTCACAAGACATGCCAGAGGAAGAAAAGGAATACATTTGAGCAGGTCTTCATCAAAAACAGAGGAGAGAGAGAGAGAGAGAGAGAGAGGCCACGAGGGGAGAAATAAACAGATTAGAAAAGCAATTGACATTTCCCTAAAGCATGCAAGGGCTTATTTGCATCAGTTCACCAGCTCATGTTTTATTTATCTGTGATCACAACCGATCGTGAGGAAAATTAATCAATAGGAAAGCCACCCGGAGCGCCGGCCTGCGCCACGCCATCCCCCCCGTTTCGCCCCCATACCTTTACGCCCCACATCGAGGTGACGGATTTCTCTATCCGAGGAATGCTTGAAGGAGCTCCATATGGCCGGGATCAAAGGTGTTGTTCACTGCACGGTTCTGCTTGGTTGCCAGCCACTGCCGTTAATTAGAAAACAAGATCAGAGGCGGTATTAAAATCCAATTAAGACGGAATGAACAGATTGCCAAGTGATGTTCACTAATGTATTACCGAGCACCATGCAAATTTCAGCGGCTGTGTTTGGTCGGTGTCGTGTGTGCGTCGCATGTGGGTGTGCTTGTGTTTATCCCCTGTCTCTTCCTCCAATCTTCTGCACTCAATGAAAGTTCTTCAAATTGCCTGACTGATCACACTTCAGCAGCATAACATTACCTGGAGGGCGAAAATCCTGCCAAATTGTGAAGAGCAAAACAAATCTCATGCCAAACAGAGAGAAGGGGGTTTACATGGCCTATATGTGAGGTTCGGAGTGCTTCTTTAGGATTATTCCAACAACCTGAGCAAATGATCTTGTTGAATTGGGCTAATGATGCAGATTCCCATGGACACAAGGCATCTGAACTGCGGAGACATAAGTGCCTCCAGCTGGTGGTCCACAGCCGACTGTGCTACAGTGGATGAGGGGCTCACAAAAAAAAAAAAAAAAAACACGACGCCACATAATAAAGTCTAATGAGTGACAGGAAGGAGACCTCGAGTGTCAGGAAATTACCCTGATGCAAAGACATACAAATAATGGCTAATTAATAGGATTTTATAAATAGAGCCATGCAACTCGGATGAAAGCTGGAACGTTATTAGTATGCCAGATGACCCTGTGTCATGTGTAATGCCACGTTTGCGTTACACTAGAAATTTGTTTATCTTTGTTTATCTGGTTTATCTGCATGTTCATCAGTTTCCAGATTACCGTGATCATGTAATCAAATTTAATCACCCTGACCAGCTCATCTAGTTAGCTAGAAATCACGTTTCACTCTTTCTTAAACAGCTATCCACGCATTCTGCCAGCATTTACATCATCGAGACAAGCAATTCAGTTTTCTGACTCATATTTGACACCTTTTCATCAATGGGTCGAGGTTTGACTGGATAACTTTGGCAGTTAGCCTCTTACTCTTTCATTCAAAAGCAACCACCATTACTTTATATTAACTAGTATTTACTCTAAATTATGTATGTATTACTATATGTATTATGTATGCACAGTTTCAGACAATGTCATTATCAAAGTCATTCTCCTTCCTATTTCACCATCAGAAACCAGTTTTAAATAAAAGGATGCCAGTATCACAAATGGGGCCACTTCTGTGTGTTACTGCAGTTGACATTTAAAGCTGTTATGTTAAACAGCAACATAGACAGCTATGGGATACAACAATATGAGAATTGTAATTATAAAAATACATCATTTTTCATGCATCACATTCATATAAACTGTTGTTGCATGTTCATTTCACATCATCTTAGTAAAATTAAACAGTCTTAATGTTTATCTGTAGTCACAACCCGACACTTTCAACTGAATATAGCAATTAAAATAACAAAATAAATACATGCATAAATATAAATTACAGCAAATTCTCCTCTCCTATTTGACTCTTCAATGGCAAATATAAAGTCAAAAGAAAAGAAAAGAAAAGAAAAGATTTTCATTTTTTGGGGTGAAATTGTACTTTAACTGCTTTTTACACACACACACACACACACACACACATATGGTCATACAACAACAAAACCATCATAGTAACACGACACTAAATTGCGATAAACATTAATTAAATAACCTGTAACACAAATAAAATGTAACATAAAACATTCTAATTTACATTATTGATAACAAAAATTAGAAGAGCTTTTTATATAATTTATCTATATTAATTATACAGTATGTAATGTGTCACACAGGGACTTCTGGGAATGTTTTTTTTTTCATAAATGATATGGTAAATCATAGTTTTTATTTACAAAAAAAAAAAAAAAGCATATACATTTGACAGTATTTCACAGTATGGTAATGTACAACTAACCAATTGACAGTTTTAGTATTTGTACAGTTTTGTTTTTGATTTTTCCTGTAAACATTTTTAATAGTGCACTGTTAAGGAGTCTTATGTTGTTTGAAACTAGATAAAATGTGGCTCTGAATACAGTAACATTAATGACAAAAAGTTATCAGCTGAGAAAAATTTGTGAAAACAGCCACCGTTATTGAATCTAAAGCATTTCCTCCCTCACCTCTCAACTTCACCCTCAAGCGCTTCTCTCTCGCACCTCAGAAAAGTCTATTTTTCTTAACCTCTTAAAAGCTCTTTAATGAGGCAGAGTCCTTTAAGCTGAGGGACAAAGAGGACCCTCATGCGGGAAGATGTGAGCTCTTCTCCAGCCACCTGCCCAAACACAGGTGACTGCGTTATAAAGAACTCCCGTCAGCACGCACAATGGGAACACATCCTACAGACACGCTCACAATGACCTCTGGGCCCTCCAGACCCTCCCATTGATTCCCCAGCATGCACTTGAGACACAAGAGGTCAAACTCCAGACAGCCCAGATTCTCCATCGTAGCCTGTTTTACTCCATCCGTTCTAACTCAGTGATCTGCTCACGTTTAGGACTGGGAATTTACCCCACATGAGGTCTTCAAGCTTCTGTCTTCCTGTTTTGGAAAATGGTCGGTTGGCTCTTGACTGCAGTGATTTGCATTTCACTTAAGGTGGCTCACAGTAGTATCAAGGTGGTGGCTATATAGACTTAATTTTGCAAGATGTGGAAAAAACTACAGAGGGTTTGGCAGCTCTGAATTTTATGGATGGTGTTAACCAAAGACAAAGAGGCTTATTCTATTTATTTGACAGTCTAGAGGGTTTAAATGTGAACAGAAACACAGCACAACCTGAAGCGTATGGGATCCTGCTGGAGCATTTGAGTGAAAGTATCTGTCTTCACTTACCACGTAACAAGCTCAGTGCTGAGCAGACACTTCTCAAGATGTCTTGCCATAAAACAGACAGATATAAAAGTCACTTGAATATGAGGAGCTAATTATGCGCTTGTAAAAGATGCGCACATATTTATTCACACAAGAATGGAAGGTCTCTGCCTAGAACCAGTCCTGTCTATCTAAATTTTATAATGTAAATGATATATTGTGTTTCACAAGTTCAGATTTTGGCCGATTTTGCAGTTCGTTGCAGTTTTTCTGTATGTGTGTGTGTGTGTGTGTGTGTGTGTGTGTGTGTGATACATAAATCTAGGGAGATATAGATAAGATATAGATAGATACAAATGTCAGATATAGAGGTATATAAAAATAATAAATAATATCAAAATATCATAGAAATATAACAGATTCTATAAATATTAATTATTTGTACATTTATTTAATTTTTTACATTTATAATTTTTAAATTAATTACATTTAATTTTAATTAATTTATTTTTAAATTTATTTATTTTTAAATTAATTACATTAAATTAAATTAATTTACATTTAATTTAGAAAAATAAACATTTGATTTAGTCTCTCTTGTTTTCTACTTTATGTAAGTATTTTCATACATTCATGTTTAAAACGCATTATATGCAATTTAGAAGCAAACTTACAACATTGGTTTAAGAGTATCAAGATTTTCATGAAGTAGTTTAATTTAGTTTTGCAAAATTTATTAATGCTTTTATTATTAATGCAATTTTACATCTTAAGAAAACCTGTAATTACAATAATATATGCAACAACAAGTGGACAAATATAATGATTATATTCAAACACTTTTCCTCTGTGGCACTGATTTGATAAACAGTCCGACCACACTATTTGTTAAACTTAATATGCCGTGTTGAGCTGAATGGGATGCTCAAACAAACAAGTTCTGATGCCACCAAAGCCACAGTATTTGAATTGTTGGGGGGGTGGGGGGTGGGAGGGCTCAACCTACGAATAGCTTATTTTTTTTACTTGTTTCTGCATAGTTTAACCTTGAAAAAAAATGACACTTATACACGTGGAGCTTTGACATTGATTAATGGCATATCTAACCCACTTTACTTGTGGTATATCTTCCTTCTATTAAAATGCACCATGACTAAGAATACCTGACCATTAAAAGACGAAGAATGCTAGAAGTTTATCCAACCTTGAAAGTTCAAGACAAGAGATAGTCTTTGCTCTCCGTGTCAAAATTCCTCTCGAGCCGCTGTGAACAACACAATCACCTAGTGATTAGCTTCAAACAGAGGAACGATACGGCTATGAAAATAAAACAACAGACGAGACTTGTGCACTGAAAAATGGCTGATCTTGTACTCTGTAATTAAGCCAGTCTGCACTTGATGAAAGCAAATTCAACTGGCGGGGCCGCAGTTTCACAGCCAGTTTGCTTTTACGACATAATTACAGTCCAAATCAAATGAGAAGATTTCATATTTCGCCGGGACAAGCGCGGACTCCAGTGCCCCCCCCCCCCAAGTCTAAATAGTTCAGTAATTCACCTCTGTTTGGGTGCTCCAGGGAGGTCTGACTACAAGAATCCCAATGACTGCAACTTGGAGAGAGTGGTGGCAATTATTCAGACCGTAGGTGTGGTTTTTCATTGTATACAGGCTACGCTTCACTGTTTCTCCCATTCCAATGTGTCATCAAGTATCTCCAGAGCTTGTATCAGCATGACCTGAGCTCATATTTCATTTATACAAATGGAATTGTTCTGCAGGGGAAAATTAATATCGGACTGTGCAGAATGGGTGTCAGCATGCCATTGAATACAATGGTGACTGAAACAACATAGTTTCACACCCTCACCCCCTTTTCTTGGGTGACGTATGTCTCACAAGCTTAGCAACTAAACAAAACAACAGTTGTTAACCGTTTTAAAAAAACTACATTTAGTTACTGTTGGTGAATAGCTAACTAGTAGCAACACTAACTTAATTATATTTTTCTTCAGCTTTTCCAGTGACAAGTTACAGTAGCAGTTTAGCATGAAAACACGCTGCATCGCTGTAAAAAAGTAATATATTTAAAATGTATTTATTTTCGTACAGTATAGTTCAAAACTAGTAACATATTTACTTGACCGATAACTCGAGATATAAAAATTATAATTAAACTACTTGGCATATTACTTGTGCACAATGCACTTTTCTTAATATTAAGTCTAAAATGTGTTTTAATGTCACTTTTGATGAGGATTGTATGATCTTTGAATAATTTCAAACTTTAAATGCAAGATATTTAAAGTGTACCTGAAGTGTACTTGCAATAGTTCCACTTTAGCACAATAAAATATACTAAGTCTTTAATTGTAATTCAGCACTACTTCTGCACAATTAAAGTGCATTAAGTACAAAATTAGTTGTTCCAATTTAGCAGACTTTTAGTTCACCAGTTTAGTATACTTAAAGTACAACTGCAGGACATTTTATTAAGTACCTAAATATAAAAATGTATTTGTAGTATACTTAGCATGAAATAAATGTTTTTCAAATACATTTAAGTATGTTTATTTTTCACTAGGGTTTTTACCTCCTTCTCCAAATAGCTTTAGTGTTGAAATAGCAATTTGAAGTGAAGCTACTTTATCAAATGTGTTGAGTAGAGTAGAAAATGGTCAGTAGTTGAACTACTACAAATTAGCAGCTTGTAACTACAATGCTTCAGCTTCTCCCACACTGCTTTTGTGTTATATCTGCACCCTTTTTCATATTCTCTGCACTGACTGAGGGCAAAATTCTGCAGAAAGCTAAAAATGCTACACTTATAAAAAAAAAAAAAAAAAAATATATATATATATATATATATATATATATATATATATATATATATATATATATACATACATATATATATATATATATATATATATATATATATATATATATATATTCAAAAAGGGGATTTTTGCAGTGATGCCATAGAAGAGCCATTTGGGCTTCCCCAAAGGAATTTTCAGTCAACATTTCTTAGTATGAAGAATATTTTGAAATCCAGACTCTTACATGTCTGCACGTTGCACAACCTAAAATACATTCCTCTGGGTAAATTTCACTGCACTTTTCAGGTGCATGTCCACAAGAGTCAAGGTTTTCTCAATTCCTGATGAAGATTTATTCAGCAGCTCAGTGTCACGACAAAAATCGTGTCTGTAGGTACATTTTGCAAAATTTATTGCATTTTTTGTAGTTTGTTTCACAGCACTTTCAAAATAAATTGTCCAGTGACTGGCGCTAAATATCATGTTCAGTTCAAATTTGAAAATTTCAAATTTGAAAAGTTAAAGCTGTATCAAATTGATATAACCACTACACTAATTCCTACCCTAAACCTGACCAGATGTGTTAACAAAAGCAAATATGTTTTGACTCTACAACACTTTTGCACTCTTGACTCAAGACTTGCAAGTGCAATGCTATGGAGCTCTGCACATAACATACAGGGGAAAAAAAGGTAAATCGATTGCACAATTTACTAATTCATTCCCTCATTTTAAGTAAATCATGCTCACAAAATAATAATTTGTTCTACTTCTTGTCCACATAACAGCAGCAACATGTTTATGAGAATTGCAGACAGGAAGTACAACAAATTATTTTGTGGGCACAATTTACTTAAAACGAGGGAACAAATTAGTAAATAGTGCGCATTACTTTTTTTCCCTGCATGTCATGTGTGGAGCTCCGTACAATGCTGTACCAGGTGAGCTAAAGAGCAAGTTTACTACAGTATAACTGTACACATGAAGCTGTTTCTGTGATGCAAACATCAAATTGTATTCGTTTGTGAATCATGGTAAAAGTCTTTTGAGATCATGACATTATGATAGGAACCACACAAAAATAAGTCTTTATTTATCGATAATTTGTCCATGCATAATTTGTGTGAAAATGAATAAAAGTTGTTGCTATTTTTCTGTCTCTAGTGTTTATTTCAAATGGAAACTGCAGAGTGACATTTCTTATGAGCCTGGGTTAACATTTTAACAATCAGAAGAACCTTTATGTGCAAAGTGAATGGATGTTGAAGGTTCTACATAGATGGCAAAAAAGAATCGTTTTTAAGAGCGTACACTTTTATTGGTAGCTGCAAATGATTCTGCACGCTTGCCAAAATATTTGATACATAAACACACAAGGGATGGGAGTACTGTATGTAGAACTTTGTGAAAGGCTAAATTTACTGATGTAAATTTGCTCTGTGTAAATTTTCTGGTGTAGATTCTGTACAGTCCTGAGTCATATAAATAACAAGAAAGATATCAATTTAGTTTTCATCATCATATGACAGTGACTCAGTGGCACATGTGGCATCTTAAACTAGGACAGGAAATACGTATATATGGTCTTTAACACCACAAATGCTTTGCTCCTTTAGGTCATATCTCTGCTGCGGACAGATCTTCAGAACCCACAGCTGCTGAATAGCCACAGCGTAACCACACATCCCTGCATCTCTGTTTTATAAAAAATCCTATCCATACCCTCTCATTCCCACGGCAAGCCAGCTGGAGCAGATTTTCCCTGGTTGCCGTCTTGTCTGCCTCATGGGATTGTTCCTGCTCACAGGACACAGTTTGATTGGTCAGTGGTCAGGGGAACGGAGATTAGTAACTGGATATATAGAGCAGGGAACTGCTGGGAAGACTTCATGTCATCCGGTGAAAACCTAGGACTCTGCGGTCGCGAGGCATGGTCAAGGCGTGAGCCGCAACCCCTGCTGACACCCCGTTTGTTGCGACCGCGCTTCGTTCAGACCCCTCATTTGCCTGCCACTCTCTCTGTGTGTGACCTATTTGGATCCTAGTCGTTTTGGCCTGACAAATAAGGGGCTACTTCACCACCATAGAGAGATATGTCTCTTCCCATGGCAGAGAGAGGACAGGCTCAGTGGGACCTGCCATTTCAAATGCCCAGAAGGGACCTTAAATGGCGTACCATATCTGAACTACAACACCAGCTCATGTGGGGACGTGGTCAGAGCTACTTGGCAGCTCATTGGTGTGGCTGGTCATAATTAGAGTGTGAAAAAAGTGAGACCTCGAGGGGAAACTGGTGCCATGAATGAGGCTCTGGGAATCTGACTTCTTAAGCCACCGGGGACGTGCTGGGACCGGGACGTTTGTGGGCAGAAGATGTCTCCCAGATGTCCGGCTCCATTGTAACCATATTCACCCCTCCGTCTTTAAAGGGACATTCACTACATGTTTCTTAAACATGAAGGACGAACAAAACAACACAGGATGAATGAACTACGGCGCAATTGTTTGTTTACAGTATCTCTAGGTCAGACTGCTTTTAGCCTACGGGTCTCCACATGAGTGGCTTATTCAAGTAAACGTCTATGCTGTGACTGGCCATGTGTAAATGCTCTATGAAGAGGTTTTTTAAGTGCTTCCCCTCCCCAACATGAAACATTGTTGGAGCTACAAAAGACCCACCTGCCTAACAAAAGACAAGACGGGATGAGGCAAGATGGGAGAGGTCAAAAGAGGTCAGACAAGATTTCATGTGCTCCACACTTAAACTAAGAGGAGGAAGGGCAGGTGCAGTGAAGACGGAGGTTGTACAAATTAGTGAAGTGCTTGGGTCAAAGGTCAATTGCAAATAAGCCCTGCTGGGCTTGACTTGCAAATAATGGATAATAATGGAAAACGAGATATGCATTTAGACTTAATAAAAAGGGGTTTGCTGATTGCAAAAGACTATCTAATGGTAATGTATGATGTAGTACTAACATGACTTTTATGACTTTTATTCTAAGTGCAACCATATAACACAAACAAAAGATTGACCTGGATGTAATTACACTAAATAAATAAATAAAAATCACAAAAGATTATTTTCTTGTTTGTTTTCATTTTTATTTTATTTTTTTACATCCTCCTGTGGATGGAATTACCAAAATTATGAACAGATATAGTGACAAAACATTTGAATAGACTCACAATTTCATAATGGACTGCAAAATATAAAGATTTTTTTGCATCATTTCATAAAATGCCACTGAAATTACAAATACATTGAGAATTTAACAATGAACAAAACATACACGAGCATATATCCATAGAAATT
The DNA here is from genome assembly GCA_039654775.1 of Spinibarbus caldwelli. Taxonomy (NCBI): domain Eukaryota; kingdom Metazoa; phylum Chordata; class Actinopteri; order Cypriniformes; family Cyprinidae; genus Spinibarbus; species Spinibarbus caldwelli. The sequence continues at coordinate 7,860,369 of CM077240.1, forward strand.
TACGGAAATACCTGCACCAAAAAAAGGAGGGGAGGGAAAGAAACAAAGGGAAAAAGGAGAAAACCCTGCTATGATATTCAATATTGTAGAAAAACAGAGGACAAAATATTTGTCTCATTTAAAACACATATACAGAAGAGCTCAGTATCCTTATACTTCAACACTGTAAACATCATTTAAAGACAGTGTCATAGTTTTTTTTTTCATTCCAATTATTTGTTTTACCTCCACTGTCAATAATTCTCTAGTCCATCTAAATAAATCAGTAAAGAAATGGCTTAGTAATTTCTCAAACAAATCTGTGCATTAAAACTTTCCTTTAAAAACGAAGCACACTTTACATTTCCCAAATAAATGAACAGTCATCCTTTATGACTTTATTTGATTTGATTCTTCCTAATGAATTTAAATGATACTGGTTATGATAATTTGTTCATGGATTGTTTTTGTCTGCTGTATAGCAGGAGTTTGAACTACATCAGAAGATAAAAGCTGAATATTCATTTGAGGCACGTCCGTGTTGTCTGGTTACATCTGTCTCCGAAAGCCATTGGTAGCACTTAAATTCGACATGCTTTCTTGACTACAACACATTTCCTCCTGATTTTCTTTCAAGTTATGGCCACTTCCCGTCATTTACGCAAAGAGAGGTTTGCTAAGTATCTGACAAGTAGGTGACAAACTACACATCCGTATTTAAAAAATGGTTCTCATCATAGTGCTGTACATTTCTTTATGATGTACCCAGCTGACTGATTTCGAGCGGGCAACATGTGCAGCCGTAGCTTAAATTTAACTTTCTATTCAAGTCAAAAATAAAATGTAAACTGTAAAATGTTGAAAATAGTGAATACGCAGATAGAGAACAGTGGTGTATGCGAGGTGGAGGCGAGGACTGTGGTGTAAATTTGAGCTGATGATGTATGAAAGGAGACAGGTGGAGGCGATTCAGTGTGTAAGAACAGAGGTCGTAATGAGGAAATCATTTAATCCTAGGATCCTTTAGAGGACAGGCAGTCACCCAGGGCTTCTAGAGAGCCCCAACACAATTCAGTGATTGCGGTTTCAACAACGCACAGGATGGTGTGCATATAATGCTGCTACAGCTTAATGGTCTCTGTGTGTGTGTGTGTGTATGTGTGTGTGTTTACTCAAATGATTTCTACAGGTGAGCACCTGTGCTTTATATTGGTGTCCAAATAGCTGCTAATCCATTTTTTATTCCATGATAGATTGATTTGTGAATGAACACATCCCTTTGAAAATGTAATAGGAATGCAGCATTAAAAAATCCTCCATATGAGCCTATGATAATAATTTGATATGTAACAAGCTTATGGCTTCCCTTAACAAGTGAATCCAGATTGAATTAGTCAAGACTGCACAATATTATAATACCATTAACATATGAAAGGATTTGACCTTGTACAAGGTTTGGAAAGCAATCAAAAATAATTATGGGATAGATGAAGTTGGAAGAAATGGCATGGATGTTAATTTGAGTGAATGTAAACATTTTGATCTTTAAAAGTAAAATCTGGGCTTTAAAAAAATGTCAGCCTTTTGAAAAAAATATGTCCGTAATGCAACATTGGTGGCCTCAACACTGTTTATATACGGGAACCATAATAATGTGGGGGAAATATAGTCATTTTTGTTGTCATTTGCATGGTATCATTCTCATAAACGTCATGGTTGATGAACTTGCATTTCATTTCATCTCATTCATTTCAAAGGTTGTCAACAGAAAATCATTCAGATGCAGTCAAACTGCCTATCAGCTACCTTTAAACATCCCTGGGTTTTTTGCCCCTTAAAATTGTTGAATATTTTATTGTCAAAGTGACATTCAGTGCTTTACATCTATCTACTGAATATAATCCATGATGAGTGGGGCCAATGACAGCAACAATAACATGAAAACTTTCTCAGGTTTTTAGAAGCTGACCTCTTCTTTTAGAAATTACCCATTTGTTTCCTTTGAGGAAACTAGTTTATAACACAAAACTGGCTGAATGCCAAAATCTCAGTATTTGTCATATAAGATGGGGTGTAGAAATATAATTTCAGGAATTGAATGCATTAGAAACCCATCGATAATGTACCTGCACATGCCATGTATCATTACAAGTAATCCAATAAATACAGAAATTATTGCACAGTAGAAAGGCTCCATGAATTCCTAATGGACTACTCCTCTGTTAGTTGCTGGGATATGCAAGAAGGGTTTTAGAACCGCAGACTAACATTTCCCTGTGTTCTTGTTTCTCAGGTGGCAGTTTGTTTTCACAAAAAAAAAAAAAAAAAAAAAAAATCAAATCACTCCAAAAAAATATATAGTCAAGAAAAAGACTATCCAGCTAAAACCCATAATGCAGTGCATTGGTAAGTGGTCTCAAGCTCTGTCAGCCTGCTCAAGTTTGACCTCATTGGTCAGCAAATGCTCTCCATGCCACTTCTTCATGTGTTTTTCCAGGGTGCTGTACACGCTGAAGGGCATGTGGCAAATATCGCAGCGATACACCTCTTTGCCAAACTGCCCGTGGGTCTTCATGTGCCGGGTAAGCTTGCTGCTCTGGGCACAAGCATAGCTGCACAGGTCACACTTGTAAGGCCTCTCACCCGTGTGGCTGCGCCGATGCACGGTCAGATTACTGCAGTTCTTGAACACCTTACCACAGTACTCACAGGTGTCACTCCTTCGACTCTCCTTGGAGCTGGGTGGTCTCCCTGGCCCAGGACCCCGCAGTTGGAGGTGAGGTGTACTGCTGCCACTTCGCCCCGACATCCCACCGCCTTCCAGAATTTCCCCTGGAGGGGTGGAGAAGCGCAGGCTGCCTGTTTCCGATGAAGAGTGCTCTGAAGAAGTACCGAAAGGCGACTGCCTGGAGTCGCTGAAGCCCAGGAAGGGCTCCCTTATGAAGTGGCGAGATGCAGCATAACCGGCAAGCAACTGAGAATACACATTTTCAGGGGATATGACGGGCACCTGTGGCATCTCCACATCCTTCTCTATCTTGATCCTCTTGGCGGAAGACCCAGTGAGACTGGAGCTGGAAATAGGCATTGGCTTCCGGTGGAACAAAGCTGAGATGGGATCCTCCGGGCCGCAGCCTCTGCCATTCACCATGGGCCCCCTGCCTCTGTCAGTCTCTCTGGATGCCGAATCTGTGTCCATCTCCTGGCATGGCCTGCTACCCGGTGGCAGTCTCAAGTGATTGTCGAGGTTGTTGTATTGGCTTTCTGTCACTCTGTCAGTGGACAGAGGTTTCTCCTCTGGGGAGGGTCTTGGGCCATTCTCTCTGTTTCTGCTCAACTCCGAGTCCATGCTCAGGTTGGATTCAGGTCTGCTTCCATTTTGCTGTTGTTCCTCTTCTTCCTCCTCCTCTTCCTCTTCCTCCTCCTCTTCTTCTTCCTCCTCCTCATTATCCAATCCCTCCCTCGTGCCATTTTCCTCACTGTTCTTAAGCCCCTCTCCAGCCGAATCTTGCCCTCCCTGCTCAGGTGAACTCCCCATGGAGCCTGACTTGTGCATGTGCGTCTTCATGTGACGCTTTAGCTTGCTGGCCTGCGAACATGCATGGTCACAGAGATGACACTTATAGGGTCTTTCGCCAGTGTGGCTACGTCTGTGCACAATCAAGTTGCTTTGGAACTTGAAAGTCTTGCCACAAAACTCACAGGACTTGGCTTTGCCGACCTGATTTAGGGGTGGTGAGGAATTGCATCTGGATGGAACTGATGGCGGCTGTGAGGGTGTGGTTAGAAAAGGTAGAGGTTTGGAGCCAGGCTGGAACAGAGTGGGGCTGAGAAGCCGATGCATGGGGGGCACACGGTTAGGTGAAAGAGGGGGAGTAGGACCACCATTGTTGTTGTTGCCCGCCAATTCACGAAGACGCTGAGAGAAGCCCATGGATGGTTCAATGCCCATGGGTGCCAGCCGCATCACCCGCTCAAAAGCACTTGGATGCTGGGACAGGAGACCCATCTCCTCAGGGCCAAGGCGTTCCAGAGGATGGCGGGGTGGCGGAGGGCTTACAAAGGGCGGGGTAGATGGCAATCGGGTTTCAATGTATCCGGGTGGCAGAGGATCTCGTAGCAGTGGGGCACCCATACGCAACAGCTGGAAAGGGTTGCTGCCATCGCCCAGAAAGCTGGCTAAAGGGGAACGGGGCAAGGCGTCAGCCCCCAGTGGTGGAGGAAGGGCCATGCGAGGGGTAAGCGAACAGCTAGTAGGGTGGGTGTCCAGGTAGATGCGTATACCGTGGGTGTTCTGTGCATGCTGCAGCAGAAACCATGCACTGGTAAAGGGTTGCTTACAAGTGGTGCAGATGTAACTGGAGGGCTCATCTTTTCCTGGAAGACACAAAACAAGTGGACGGAATTAATATATACATATTAGCTATTAACTCTCTGATTTGGTGCGAGGGGAGGTTGAGATAACACACTTTAATAGCTTTCCATGTCATTTGCGCATCTGTTTGTTCTCAGTGATGGCTTTGAATGTAATCAGACCTCTATGGTGAGGTTCATGGATCATTTCTGTTTAAAAATTAAACAGGCAACATGTGAAAGACATCTCATTGCGGTGCAGCGACAGCCATTTTATAAGACTGAATGAAAATTACATCACCCTAAGAGGGGAGACAAGAGCTCTCTGATAGCCTAGCGGGTTATCTACTGTGCGGCAGGGCCGGCTGCTCTCTAAAGCTGTGTCAAAGAGGATCTGCCTGTATGTGACTCACCCAGAATCTGAGTCACACTAGGGGGTTAGTGAGAGCAGGGAAGCTCCCTGAGGGCTGGAGCCTAATGCAGATGGCAGGTATCGCCCACAGGCCACAATGCATTGTGCTAATGCTAATGTCAGCCAGGCGTTAATATAGAACTCCCCATTCAACACCCCGACACCCCCACCTTTCACTATTTCCATATGGAGATAATTCTGTGGCAAAAGAAAGAAAAAGAGAGGATTAAGAAAGAAAGAAAATGAAAAGGAATCATGTTGACAGGTCCATACAGTGACATAGTCAGGTGCACAGTTAGCTACTGACAAAGTTACAACTGTGTGATGTGATATTTTCAGTGAAATGCACTTTGCAAATACATGCCAATGCTGTCATGTGCATGACTTCACATCGATGAAAAAAATACTTTCACGTTATTTATTTATGTTTTTTTTTTTTTGTACTATATAGTTGCCTAATAAACACCTGACTGATGCAGTAAAGAGAAAAGTGGAGGACACTGAAAGTGGAAGCAGTTGTGTATGACAGGTCCACAGCCTGTGTTTAGATTGGCTGGCCTTTAAATGGACACCTGGCGGGAGGGATTTTGGACGCTAAGAGAGTAACAGAGAGAGGAACTGAGGGGACATGAAAAAAGAGGTGGCGGAGATTAGATACTAAAATACACACAGGCTGTTCATTTTTATTTTCAGGCCCTGGACAGGAGCCCAAGTCTGGATAAAATCAACAATGGACATATTCTGCACCCAACTCTAGTTCCAAAAAAGCCTCATTAACATCCTATATTCCTCTGATGGCTGTACAGGACTCAACATAATGTGGTAAGGACAAAAAGTGTGCAATAGAGCATTCGTGCATGCACAAATATATGCATTTGGTGTGTGCGCTCGCACTCTTACCCCAACATAACTGTGTGCTTGAGCTACTGCAATTTGCATCCTATCACATCATACAAAAAAACACCATATGTTACTAAGGGACCGTGTCAGCTAACAGACAGGCAGACTTAATGACGACCAAAGACAAATTTCATCAACTTTACAAACAAGCCAGAACGAGGGAGAGAAACCCATAGTGAACAAGTTAGGATATGCTAATGACCCATCAGAGATCCATGTCTTGTGACAGCAGCTTGTGTGGCACGATGGTGAAAAATTACCCATCAGGCATCTCAGGAACACAAATCGCCATCTGATCATGGTCCATTGGGTCCTACTGTGTGTGTGTGTGCCACACTACAGAGGCCTGTGAGGACCATGTCACAGCAAAGAGCTCCAGCCAATAAAAGTGCTCATTACAAAATCATCGCTGTTCGCTCTGTGATTCAATTTGCTGTAATTACCGCGGTCCGTGTCCATGAAACCGTTCGCTGCGGGCCGCAGAGGTCAACTGCCAGTTAACAGAGTGTCTTTTTTCCTCTCAATGTATGCAATTGCAAGAACCTAATAGCCTAATTTTCTTCCCTCTTGCACTTCAATATAATTGCCGGGATTACAGGTTAAACAGCTAAATTGAGTTGTGGCTGTTATATTACAGAGCTGGCTGTTGGTGTGCATGGTGCTAACAACTCTGCAGCAGCATCCTCGTTGTGTTAAACAGCACTGGGATGTCTACGTGCATGTCTTTGTAAGTGTGTGTGTGTATAGGATATGTGATTAATGACACACGAGCACGCAGAGGGGGTCTTACACTAAACTTATCCACTCTCTTGGGTTTAGTATTACAAAACCTCACGGCCAATTAGTCCATCCTCTGGGACCTCCAACCTGGGTTTAGATATGTTGATTTCAACATTTTGTGGCAATTAATTTCCTTTTAAGAGCATGAATGCAGTGACAGAGGAGTGAGGAGGAGGGGCTGGAGGGTGTTTTTTAATTATCTGCGAAAAAATCTGGCAGACTTGCGAGCACTGCTGCTTCACAAGGGAAACAACATTAGTGTTAGCTACTGCTGTCTCCAGCATTACCCGAGCATGAGCCAATCACTTACTGAGGCTGGACTAATGGAATAGTCATGTGATGCTGTGCGAATGCGTGACACTCATTTGATGTTGTCACAATGCAAGGACATATGTGTGTGCGATAATGTGCAGCTCGTTTGGTACAACGCAAAGACATATGAGCATGTGCGAATGCGTGAAACTGGTTTGATGATGCCACGACGCAAATATATGCATGTGTGCAAATGTGTGAAACTCCTTTCATGATGTTACAATGCAAAAATATACGTGTACAAAAGCGTGCAACTCTTTTAATGGTCACATCGCAACGACGTGCATGTATGAATGTGTGCAACATATTTGATAAAGTCATAAAGCAAAGATGTGTGCGATGTGTCCATGATATGAGTGTGTGCAAATGCATAAACCGTGTGACAACGAAAAGGCATTTATGCGTGTGCAAATGCGTGCGACATGTTTGGTAATCATATCGCAAAGATAAGTGCATGAGCGAATGCTTGCAACTTGTTTGATGACATGAGCATGTACAAATGCGTGAAACTCGTTTGGTAATCATATCGCAAAGACAGGTGTGTGTGTAACTTTTTTATGTCACAACTCAAGGACATATGAACATGCAAATGTGTAAAAACTTGTATGGCAATTCAAAAGCATTAATGTGTGTGCAAATGCATGCAACATGTTTGGTAAACATATTGCATAGACAAGTGCATGTGTGAATGCAGGCAACTTGTTTGATGATATGAGAGTGTACAAATGCGTGAAACTCATTTGGTAATCATATTGCAAAGACAAGTGCATATGCAAATATGTGCAACTTGTTTGATGATGTCACAACACAAGGACGCATGCGGGTATGCAAATGCTTAAAACTCATGTGACAACAAAAAGGAATCTATGTGTGTGCAAATGCATACAACGTATTGGGTTGCATGCATTTGCACACAAATAGATGCCCTTGCATTATTATATGAGTTTTACTTGTCATATTGCAAAGACAAGTGCAGTGTGATGTCACAACACAAAACATATATATGTGTATATATCAACACTTGATAATATCACAGTGCAATGAATTATATGCACATGCAAATGCGCACAACTTATATGATGTCACAATTCTAAAATAGCAGTGCAACAACATATGCATATGCATCTGTATGTATGTGTGTGTACAACTCGGGCCTGGCACTCTAACAGCTATGCCCCTCGAACCCGCTACATTCCTAGCTGTCGAAAGCCACAGCAATGGATTTGCATAAAGAACAAAAGACGAAGTGATGCCATGGGGACTACGACACGCCTTCACTCCCCTCCGGACCCCCACACCCCCCTCCCCTCCCCTCCCTCTGTGCACCTGTCACAAGCCTGGCTGACACCTCACGCCGCAGTAACGCGGGCCCTCATTAGCATGCCTGTGATCTGGGGCTCCCAGGGGCTTGTGGGGCCTCACCTCGCATCACTGATATCTTGTTTGTGATGATCGTGGCTAATCAGGGGGCCAGACCACTATGCTAATGAGAAACACAGAGGTGCAGCATTCTGCTGTTTGTGCCACCAACACACTCTAGGGGATCGGTGATGTGATTTGGATGTGAGCATTTGTTTGTATGTGTGAGGGAGCTAAACAATATCTATGCACTGCTATGGGAAGAGTACCATAGAAATTTGTTATTTTTTTAACAAACTTTTGAACTAATGCTGATTCTTTGAAGTCGGTTTAGTTTAATTGCTATTTCTATGCCACTAGTGGTACCAAATGGAAACGCAAAATAATGACTGTTTTCTGACACTGAACTGACAGATAGCCCTGCCCCAAACTCATGCCATTAGTTGAATCATTGTTGGTCAGGATGGTCAAAACAAATGTGTTTTGATAAAGCCACAGTTTAAAACTTTTTACACTTCTCAGGGAAATCAACATAAAACTGGTTTATTTGCAGCTGCCGCTGTACATTAAGATTTAAGAATCTGAACACCTAAAAATGACACCATTCAGCTTTAAATTTTACAGATGGTTGATTGAATATCCTTCCTTTACTGTTTCTTTCTGTCTGTCTGGATTTCTCTCAGTCCTCATGATAGATGTGACTGTACATCGATTGAGCTGTGAGCTTTAACAGACTATCGTATTGTCTTTGATAAATGATTATGACAATGAAATAAATGAATTTGTAAGGAAGATGAGTGAAAAGCCAGACCACACGCTGGGGCCAAAACCACCATACCAGTTTCCTGAGGGGAGTCTGATATTTTCCATGTTAAATCCCAGAACTTGCAGTGAAGTGTGTGTGTGTGTGTGTGTTTTAGTGTGTAGTTTTAATAAACAGAAATATTAATATTATTAAGAGAAATATTAATGCATATTTTTTTCTTGTTTTCAAGAAAAACTATATAATAGTTCTAAAATCAACAAATAAGATAGGGAAATAAAATAAAATAAAATAAAATAAAATATAGAGGTTGTTTTTACATAATATATGTTTATTGTATACTGATAAAAAAACATTGGCAAAATGTTACAAAATTTTGTAAGGTTCATGCTCAAAACATTTTCAGTGAACTAAGAGTAAGACACTATATTCCATGAAAACAGGATATTAACTTACACAATTTTGATCCTCAAGTAAATGTATCTTATTTTAAAAATATTTTACACTTTATAAAACAAAAACACTGATTGAGAAAATGATTTTTGCAGTGCAAATCTGTTGCCCTAACAAGAAACCAAACATTATAACCCTGAACCAGGCGCTTATTGTGAAAGCCTGCTCTACAGCAGCGATACCATAAACTAAACTAATAATTACCTTTATCAATTTCTCTATAGTCCTTTTTTACCCATAATCCTCTCGTAGTTCACTGCTCTGGTGGATGACAGTTATCTGTGATTCCTGGCTATAATGGGGACAGACAACTATATATGAAAAGACTCCCATTCTATAGTGGAAAAACTGTGTGTGTGTAAAGAAGCCACAGAGGATAGTGGCAGGAATAGTGGTTATGGCAGGCACACACACATAAATACACACGGCTGTCTCCTGTCTAAGTGAAAGCAGGCCTGTTGCAGAAACCGTTCCAATCTGTCTCCATCTGCAGGAACACAGAGGAGGGACATCACAAACTGCCTCTGGAAGAGAAGCAACTGCGCTCTCACAGCACACACACACATACACACAAGCATACTGTTGCATATACACACAAAAGACACCTACACAGTCACACCCACTATAAAAAAAACAAATAAACTCATATTTTCTCAGCCACTGTCACAAACAAACAGAGAAAACATGGACACCCTGGTATAAATTCACCCAAACCCACTAACACACAAAATCCACTCAGCAGTTTCAGTTAAAAAGCCTTGAATTCTCTGGGCCCTTTCCTAATCACTATTTGATCTTGTTTTCCAGGAAAAACACTTAAACATAATTTTGAAGCAAATTTACATTATTTAATGTATTAAGGATCCACTTACACTTTTAACGTTGCCTTGGCTGATATGGCAGTCCTCTGGGACTGACACCTAGTGGTGTGGATGCAAGCAAAAAAAGAAATTCAGCTACCGATGCCATAATAGAAATATAAAGCAATGCCATTGTAGAAGAGATAAAGCAAGTTTTCGCCAGGTCAAAAAAATGGCAGTCCTGATGAGACTTGGCAAAATTATGTGAGAAAAATCCAGTCATTTCAATGTGACTCAGCATGATGAATAATTTCACTTTACTCCGGTTTCGAAACAATTTCCCTATGTGGATTTCCTGTCAGGTTCAAGTTTGATGAGCTTTGACACAAATTCGCAGCGCCGACCAATAGCAAGCCTCTTGATTCGTCGATTACCTCTGTGTGGGCAGAGCTTTGTAACTTTGCAACAAAGCAAACCTGAAGATCCACAATGGATTGGTTAAGGGAATAGCTTTGAATATTTAGTTCATTGGCAATATTCCTATATAATTTAACAGTTTTTCTTACATCTGTTCCTGCTTTTTTTCACCTGCAAAATTTCGCAGAGCACAAAAAAAAAAAGTTTTTAAAAGAACATTTATCTGGCTTTGAAGATTTTTAGATATATTTACTATAAAACAAGAGAAAAAAATACTACAAACAATTTTTGGCAGCATTTACCACCATACCCGTCCTATACATACTGACACACCCAAATCAGCCTTCTACTTCCTCCTGCACACTCACTGCCAGTCTCATGAAGAAACAGGCCAGCCAAGGGTAGCGTAATCGTCTAACTGAAAACACATGCCACCCTAGAGTGCCCTGTCATCATCTGATACTGCCAGAGTGAAGACGTCCTACGGTTCAGACGGGAAAGGACAGTGAAAAACAACTGGAAAGACTTCTCTGTCAGAAAGAGCTATGACTCTTGGCTCAGTGAGAACGGAGAGAAGAGCATTAGCACAGCATTTTGTGGCATTGCAACAAGTCTGAATCATAGCTTGGAGTGTGCGTCACCGCGTTAAGATCTGGCTGGCGTGAAAAGGCGTTCAAGAAGAGCTGCAGGAACTTGATGGATGACACTGGTGCTTGCGGCTGAAGGGAGACGCGGAAAAGCCAGCGGGGTGGAGAGAAAAAAGCAAATAGGAGGACAGCGAGGGACCAGTTCAAAGCAAACATTGCTCCATGTCATCGCAATCATACCCTGGATCACAATCAAATCTCCCAGCCGTATATCCAGCGGTTAACGCTAATAGCTTGACATGAGACGGAATTTAAATAGTCTTGTGCTGTTACTTTGAAAAAGTTTTTCTTTAAATCCTTTCACTCCTTTCAATTTAACACGTTCAAGATACAAAAATCGAGAAAAAATAACCGTTAACATACTCATTATTCTCTGTTTGGCTGGTGCAGGGAGTCCCAGAAGTGCACAATGTGAATTGTGCCATCTTTGCTCTTGGCCGCTTAGTTCTGGGCACAAACGCCTAAGCAGTAAATCTGACTACACTGAGAAAAATGATTTTTTGCCTCATCATTTTTGTCTTATTTTGCAGTACATATATCAAAACATTCTTAAATCTAGATACACTTACATTAGAATAAAAATGACAAAGTCTTGTTTTCTGAAAAATGCATCAAAGTGTGACTTTATGATTAAAATGAGAAAATAAATATCTGCCAATGAGGACAAAAAAATGTTTTCCCTTTAAATGAAGCTTATTTTTATTACCCCATTGGCAGATTTTTTATTCTTCTTCTTTTAAGCGTAAACTCAATTTTAAACAATTTTTCAGAAAACAAGTAATTTTACTAATAAAGTAAATGTATTTTGATTTTAAAAATGTTTAGATATTTGTACTGGAGGTAACAATTTAGTTTAGGGACCAATTCTCACTATTAACTAGTTGCTTATTAGGCATGCATATGACTAGCCTATTGGCTGTTTATTAGTGCTTATAAAGCACATATTAATGCCTTATTTTCCATGACCATATTTTAGATCTCTTAATCCTACTCCAGTCCTAAACTTAATAACTACCTTAATAACTATTAATAAGCAGTAAGGAGTTTAGGAAAAAGTAGTTAATAGTTAGTTAATAGTGAGAATTGGAGCCCGAACATAAGTGTGACTGTACTGGTCCTGACTGTGCTGATTGGCCGCTGTCATTACATTTCATCAGAATGCATGGCTAATTCTGATTGGCTGTCAATGGATAAAGATGATTTTGACTGCAGAATGGTATAGTTGCGCTATCTACCATCAGGGGCTAACCGAACCATGCTAGACCTCGCTTCTTGCATGTGTGTGAGCAAGGGAAGCAAAAAAGAATGGGGAACTATCCCGTATACGAAATAATTGCCCTGGTATTTTTTGGATAACGTGTACTATAATGGTCCCCAGCTGGGCCCAGGCTTCTATACCCATTTAAAGCTCACTGTAAAAATCCCCAGGCCCTCAGCGCGCCTTCCAAAACAATCAGGGCCCTGTAAAACAGCTCTTTAGATGCCTCATGTGCGCTGGATCTGCGACACATGCCAGTCATGTGAATGGGTTCCACTTCTGTTGCGCTCAGCAGGACCATTATTAAACCATTATTTGATATTTAGTTGGTTTATATTGGATATTTCATTGTGGACTCTTGTATCTGCATTTTTAGATTAATGCTGTGTTCAGAATGTATATTAAACAGAATGCATTATATAAAAACAATAAATGTTTCCAACATGTGTATGCTACATTAGAAGTACAATACTTTGTCGTTGAATTGTAATGTCTACTTGTCTTCTTGGAACTAAAAAAAACTGATATCTTGCATTTTAATGCTGCATTTAGCAGTCCAATTAAATATCAAGTAAAAAAAAAAAGATGAAAAAAATTGTATCATATTATTTCTGGGTCATTTACCACACTGGAAATGTAAGGACAAGTACATTGCATTGTGGGATAGATTATTGAGCACAGTGTGCTCTGTTGTAAAAAACCTAGCATACTGTATGTAATTCAATCATCTAGCAGCAACTTAACAGGAATAGCACTAGATTATCCCAAAAGTAACCTATTTAGAAGCACTTTTTCTTAAACAGTACTGTCTCTTTAAATATGGTGTTAATTTGTTTCTTTGTCTCATTTTAATTTTACTTTTTTTTTTTTTTTGCATTTAATGTGCACCTTCACTAAATAACATTATAATAGATTTACATTTATTCATTTAGCAGACGCTTTTATCCAAAGCGATTTACAAATGAGGAATACAACAAGTGATTCATCATAAAGATGCAAATAACACAAGTTCTGGTAATGAAAGTTTCAGACATTGTTTAGAATAGTGCAAGCTAAAAGGAGGGATTAAGGTAAAAGAAAAAGAAAATTTTTAATTATATATATTCTAATACATATTAATTTTAGTAATACATATAAGTTCTGATTTTCACAATGGAATATATACTGTTTTTTAAACACGTTAAACTTAATAATTTTTGTGTTAATGTGTATCTACACTACAAGAATGAATTTATAATAAGTTCTAATTTTCGCATTAAAAATGAAATACTTTCTCTTTTCATCTCAGGGCAAATGTTCAAAGTTGTAGTATGTGAATTATAATTGTTATTTATACTTAATACCACATGTTTATCCAACTCTGTTTCAGACCACACGCACAAACTTCTAATACCCAACTTATCATTAAAATCCAGTTATAAGTCTCTGAGCTCTACTCTTGGACTTTTTCAACCAGCATCCCAGAAGTCCCTCCTCTATTATTATAACAAATATATCTTTTTTATTCAAACAGTAGACCTTTGTTCTTTTACATCTTTCATACTGTGCATTATAATGTTTTGACACAAAAATTAACCTGTATGTAGCATTTTAAAATATTGATTTTAGTTTTTAGTATTTTGATTTCTAATTACATTTATTTATTTATTTTATTTTTTTTATTTTACTACCTACTCAAAACAATGTACTGTCCATGTACATGTACAAGTATGCAGATTAAGAAGAGGAGTTTCGTATCTACAAACTGATTGACAACAATGACGGTTAACTACTCCATGCCAGTCATATTTATGAGAAGTTAAAACAGAGAGAGCCGATTTCTCCATCGTGTGTCATCTCGCCTTCAGCCCTCCGCTGAAGCCCTCTTCATCCTCTGCTGGGGGAGATCAGCTTCTCCCAGGGCTGTTTTCACAATGATGCGTTTTCAGCTTTTGGCACAGCTCCCCGCATAGCTTATGGTTAAGAACAGTCTTTCATCTAGCCAATGCCTTTAGCAAACATACCGGAAGGGCCACATCTGCCGCACACTACATGCAAGAACAAGCCCTCACTGGCATGAATAAAAACTGATAAGATCGAGGGTTTATTCATTCAGTGGGCTGTCAAGGAGAGTTTAATGCTGAATTATCATGGCGGTTCTCACCCTACAAATCTTCAGACTGTAATGTCATCAACCGCTATCAACAGGACAGAGCAACCCCCTCCCCTTATTTTGGAGTACAACACTCATGTTCAAGTACTCGTTGCTGATTTTTGAGATGGGAACAGACCAAAAAAGATGGCTAATAAAAAAAAAATGCTTGGAATTTGAGTGTGATCGCACACTAAGATAAAAACAAATGGTTAATTTTAACGTATTCAGCTCTATATAGTGCCAGTAAAGTATGGCAGAATACAGTAGTCTGCTGCAAAATGACTAGCAAGATTATGAATTTCAACATGCAAACTGCATTGAGTTTGCAGCATTATTTGATTTAAAATGCATTATTACTTTAGTGAATTAAATGCTGAAAACACAGACAGTTTAATCTAAAATTAAATAAACAATCTTATCAGTGGCCACAATTTGTTCTTACTGAATTCCCACGTTGTAAACTGACATAATATACTATAAAAATCCAGATAAAAATAAGCCATGAATAACATTGTTTGTGATTTTTTCTTGTTTTTATGGTGCAAAAATAATCAGTAAGAGAATCAAACAACAATAAAGGGAACTTTCATGGAAAGCACACAAGTTCAAACTCATCTGGACACATCAGAGACCTGAGGGCGAATTCAACACTGTGACTTTGTATAGTGCCAATAAAGTATGCCAAAAATCAGTAGTCTGCTGCAAACTGACCTGCAACGTGCAAGCAATTTTTTGGAACAATTTTCAAGCATTACTTGATTTACATTATTCCGTTAGTGTATTAAGTGCTGAAAAAAAAAAACACACAGACATCATGTGCAAATAAGCAATGTTATCAGTGGCTCCAATTCATTCTCAGTGACTTCCCACCATTACTATACTTTAAAAATACAGACGGACTGAGAAAAAGTCAAGTTGTATTAGAACTACTTTACTTTTATGGTGCCACCCAGCAGGACTCCACACACAATGACAGAAATTTGCCACCAAACTCTGACACTAAACCACAGCAACGGTTGAAAATGCTGTTTACTGCAGTATAATTCAATGCAGTCTACAAGATCCCGTCTTGATAATGACACTGTTTTTATTACCGTCCTTTCAAATGTTCACAGACTCTGAGCTTTTCTAAACTCAACACGTAAAATGTTTGTTGTCAGCAAACCATGTGCCACGTAGAAGATGACATTAAAGTACAGATAGACTGCACATGTTGCATGTTTGAGAGAGTCGTAACCCTTTACTGTCTGCCTGAGACAGCTGCCAGAAGAGCCTTCTCCTTTGGGCATCAGCATGTGTGTGGCTTGGCTGCCTGATTGTGACACTATAGTCAGTGTTTGGCAAATAACTCTCCATGCAAACACTTTCTCACCCTGCAGTCCCAAGCCTATCGTAATGTCTTACTGGTAAAGCCATCCTAACGTCAAGAGGATAAGAAATTGCTATTTTTATATTTCTGCATTGTATGTAGCCATATGAAGAAAAAAAACTTTTTACTAACTGACTAACTATGTTTGGAAATAATTTGGAAATATTTATTTAGAAATAATTTGTGATTTTGTGGTGATTTCTGCATGTGATTTCTAAATATTATTAAATAATTATTTGCGATAACCATTCTTTTAGGATCAAACAATTTGGGAAAAACAAACTTTAACCTATTTCAGTAATAATCAGATTATTATTATTTTTATTGTGATTATAATTAAAATCCTAAGGAAAATAAGAAATATACAGTAACAATACCATTGTAGTATAAAATTAAAAAGTGAGTATTTAACAAAAATAATTGTATAGTACAACTATAATATTACAATATCACTGTTTATGTCTCGATTTTGTTTATTTGTATATGAACTATGGGTTTCAGAGTGAAATGTGGCACTGTGTTCATTTACACATTCAGCTCACTATACGGTATTTCAGCATCTCAGAGAGGCTGTGAGCTGCACACTGGATCATGAGATGATTTAATAACCATACTAAGTCATATCGCATTATTGATTTTATCACGATATATCATGCAGCCCTAGAGGCCAGCTTAAACCAGCAAAGAACAGCAAACCAGCTTAGACTTATTAAAGATGGCTTTTTCCGAAGGGTAGGTTTTAACATAGAGCTGCAGAGTTCCATTGGTAGCAGTGCAGATTACACCCAACGTTCATGAAAAACTGTCATGTCATCTCACCATCCTTGCTATTCTTCTTAAATATTTTACTTGAATTCAGTCATGGCTAATTTGAGAAAAGAGAGCGATAGTGAGACAGAGAGGAAGAGGGGGAAAAAAGCGTTACACATCTGGTCAACACCATCAGCACATGCTGAAATTTAGTGGCGACGCTCACAGTCCAAATTAGTGGCGAGTTTTATTCCCCGCTGTGGAAGGAAAAATATCAAATCTGCTGCCATATGACTACAATAAAGTGGTATGTGGATCGTTTGATGCCTTCATGTGGGAGACTTTAACTCTTTCCACCAGGACTCGGCGTGGAGCGCACATGCAGCGCTGTCCTGCTCTATAATGCGTCCAACATGGACCAGGTTGACCCCTGCCGGCAGACAGCACCAATCAGACGGCGATGGGGTGGTCTCGTTTGGACGGATCCCAAAAATAAGCAGGCCCGAAATCCCAGAGTCCTTAACCACAGGCACCCTGCAACAGAGATGCTGGCATAGCTTAGGTGTTGCAAGGGATCATGGGTATGGTTTCTGTGAAGCACCGGGCATCATGGATTTTTTAAACTATTTCATGACTATTTGTCTGTAGAATTAAATGATCTTTCCTTGAAACTAATTAATATTCTCTGTAAAATAATCTGACTAAGATGGTTTTAATTTAAATTTGAGTTGAGAATTTATTGCTGTTGAATTTGCTGAATTGAAAATGAACTGATCTTAATCTATAACAGTGTTTTCAACTGGTGTGTGGTAACACAAAAATGGGTCACAGATCTATTCAGATAAGGTTGCAGGCAGTAGGGTAAAAATAATGCTACATGCAAATAACAAAATGCAACTATTAATCAATGCATAGTTGCATACAAACAATGCATAAAAACTGATTTTTCAACTTTAAAAAAGGATGAAATGACAAAGACGACAAAGCATGTGTGTCCAAACAAACTCACAAATATGCACAATCAAAACGAGAGGTTGTGTGACATGCTCACTCTTACTCTTGAAAACCATGAACAAAACCAAGCAAAAGAAAATATGACACAGATGACATTAAATACTCTTGTTCATTCGTAAAGAGGATAAATATGGTGTGTGTGACCACAATGTGTTTTTAGCAGTGACTTATTGGCTGCCAAGAGCATGAAACCATCAAAATTCAATTTACATTTATAAAACAAATGCCTAAACTATAACGACTGTAAATCACTATTTTGAGGTTTGCTTATGCATTTATAAAGCTGTCAGTTTTCCTATTCAGCCAACGTCATTTTAATAACTTGAGGTCTTTCATATTGTTGTGTCTAAATGTTTGATTTTAAGGTTTATTTAATAATTTGTCAAATAAACAATTGTGTTCAACATATAATATGGGTTCTGAAGCCATTTGAGTACCACTGATGTAAAACCAATTTTAATACTAAAACCGTTTGGAGATTTATGTGAAGATCTTATGGTCAAGGATAACTGTAATGTCCTTTAATGGTGTAAATGACGTGTGAAAACTGTTTCTCTGCACTGCTGGATCTGTGGTTGATTTTGTATAAAGATGTTCAGAGACAAAGAGCTCCTGATAATTTTTTCATTCAAAAATGTCTGTGCATTTACAAAAAGAGTGCTTAAGACAGTACCTTCATGAAAATTCAAAGGCTGCTCCTTGAACTTGCTAAAGACACTGTGTATTTAAAAAAATATATATTCTCTGAACTTCAAAAACATTTATTCTCTTTTAACTGCAGGACTCAGAAGAGCTGTTTCATATGCCAGGATATTAGCAAGAGTTTGGATACAAAAAAGAGGAAAAAGGACTGTGAAACTGACTCATCAAATTCA
Source organism: Spinibarbus caldwelli (assembly GCA_039654775.1). Classification (NCBI taxonomy): domain Eukaryota; kingdom Metazoa; phylum Chordata; class Actinopteri; order Cypriniformes; family Cyprinidae; genus Spinibarbus; species Spinibarbus caldwelli. The sequence goes on from CM077240.1 coordinate 7,878,944, forward strand.
CTTTCTATTCTGCTTCAGTCCCTGACACACACACACACACACACACAAACACACACAGTCTGAAACAGCCACTGTAACCCCTAATCACAACCCCGAAGGCTGGACATCAAATGCTGCAACGTTGAAAACAGATGATCAGAGGTAATTAACGCAGTTTCATATGCAAATTTAATTAATGCAAAACTACAAAGTCATTATGCAAATGGCGTCTTCTTGAGCCGCTGTGCAAATATTCATCTCTTGGAACAGGGATCAGTCTCCCCATCTTTAGAAACTCTCTCACAACACACACACACACACACACACTGTTCTCTCAGGATCATGTATGAATAGTGTATTTATTTTAAACTTCTTTCCATTGATACCAGACTGGGGCCATCAGAGCAGACAGCTGAGAGGCAGGAAGACACGATTTGGCACAGGAGTGAGACAATGAGACTGTTAGACCGGCACGGTATGAATATTCATGACACTGATTACTTTCCATGATTAAAGCCTACTCTAATATTTAAATGAGCGCATGCTAGGTGATTAGAGGAGCGTTGGAAAGGACAAGCGCATGATGCGGTACACTTTCTCCCGTTTTCATGGAGTATGATTAGCTAGATAGTTCAGAGATTGATTAGAAATTAAGGGCAGTTTCACATATGAGAGATAAGATTTGAAAATAGCAAAACTGATGCTGGTATTCACTTGATGGGATATTCTATCAGAAACTGCAGGTAATGGGCACTTTCCTTGAATATGGTACATATTGGTGTCATGTTAATTATTCAACACAGTAGACATATAAATCCCATATTGTTTTTTTTTTTGTTTTGTTTTTTTTTTTCATAGAAGTATTAGATGCATTGAATAAACTATTATCCAACCAAAAAATAAAAATAAAAATAAAAATACAGCATGAGAAGTGGTTAGTAGCTAGTTTTAAACACTTCAAATGTCTCAATCTTCTATATTAGAGGAACAAAGAGAAGGAGAACTTAAAGACAGATTTTTGGCATAGGCATAAATATGTGAATATTAAGTAACAGCATTTAAACAACAACAACAACAAAAGTAACACTTTATTTTAATGGGATGTAGTTACACATACATGTACTTACTATGGTAATAACAGTAAACTATGCATAAAACTATGCATAATAACTATGCAGAATGTTCATGCTGCTCTTTTCCATATAATGAAAGTGAATTGGGGTAGTTGCTCCAAAAATGACAAAAATCTGTAGTCTGTACAAGTCATGCACTACAAGTCTTTTAAAAATAATAATTTTGTGTGAAGAACAGACAGAAATTGAAATTTACTGAAAATCTTCTCAAATCCTATTTGCATATAGGTATATTCAAACTTCTGCAATCAGTTATGTATGTGCGAACATTTTGAAGCTATATTTAGTTAATTTAATTAATAATTCTTAATATACAATTTTTTTTATTTTAATTTTTGATTGCAAGTATTTATTTATTTAGAAGTAATTTAGGTCACACTTTATTTTAAGGTCCAATTCTCGCCATTAGCAAACTAACTACGACTTTTGCTTAAAAAAACTCCTAATTTGCTGCATATTAATAGTTAGTAAGGTAGTTGTTAAGTTTAGGTATTGGGTAGGATTAGGGATATAGAATATGTTCATGCAGAATATTTGCTTTATAAGTACTAATAAACAGCCAATATGTAATTAATAGGCATGCAAATTAGCAACTAGTTAATAGTGAGAATCGGTCCATATACTAAAGTGTTATCGTAATTTAATAAAACTGCACAAATAAATGTGATATTCAAAGTTGGTAAACTCATTAGTTAATAATAAAAAAAATGAAATCATTATTCCCAGAATCTGAATGATATCAGAACCCGCAAGTGCCTAAAGATTCCCCTAACGTAAATTAAATTAGAGATTTTTCAACATGTGAATGCTCCGCTCCCCATTTGCAAAGCAATATTAAAGTAAACGACAACAACATTTCCAAAATGACCTTTTTTGTGTCAACTATTTCTTAACCAAATCTAAATAAACATATGCTATCTTAAAATTACTTTTGAACAGAAGAGCCATTCTAGCATGGATTAAAACATTTCCATTGAGATGTGAAGGGTTTTAACGCATACCCATCAGGCTTGGCGTTTTGGCCCACAGCATGCATGGCTTTTGCCTCTAGGCAGCCATAGCTCCATATTGTATTTAATTAGCCCCATTAAATATAATCTAATTTGGCTGAAATTTAAGACAGTTAAGTGGCAATCTCATGTGTTGAGTAAAGCTTTCATGCTCTGGAAATATTTAATTCAAGCCTAAAGCACCTTCCTGCCCTGCATTTCTGTGGATAACCTTGACGGCTTCTCCACTTCTGTCAACGAAGCAAAACTAAAGCCAAAGTTTCTCAGTAAAAAGTTCAGATAATACAAAAAAAAAAAAAAAAACTTCAAGATTAACAGCTTTGAAAAGGCACATTCAAACAAATATAGAAAATGAATAACCTTGTATAATTTAGGTTTAAAAAAAAAAAGAGAAAAAAAGTATTGACAAGGCTGAAGCCTGCTGACTAGCATAGCGCAGCAAACGTGTGCGTGTGTTTGATTTGTCTCTATTTGTCATATCCTGACTAGCAAGTGAAGCATTTCCTTGTCCAGGCTGTGTGTGCTGAGAGGAGGGTGGGCGGCACTGTGCTGGAAGATAACATGTGGCCCCTCCAGGCCCCGCACGCTAAACTGAGTCTTTAACCCTCTGAATGAGGAATCTTCTTCATTAATCCCCACACTATGTCTCTTAGCACTTGAATTTTAATGGGCTTTCTTAGCCTTTTTTTCTTAATACGATGATATTTCCCCCAAACACGTCGGGTGAGGATTTCTGGAGTTTTTTTCCTCTTAGAGAATTGGTTTCAGCTGCTGGCGCACTCAGGGCTGTTATGTTTCACTTATACAGATGAGAGAAAGAGAGAGTGAGATGCTGCGTCTTGCACTAATAAAATCATGCAAGGGGTGTTAATCCCTCTTGAAGGCCGAGTCACAAGAAGAGGACCTTTAGAGAGAAGCGATCCAGTCAGAACTGCTAAACAGTATGTGTGTGTTGAAATATGTGTGTGTTTGTGTTGTAATAAAGAGAAACTGCATATAAAACTACACTCTTAAATGAACAGTTCACCCCAAAATTAAATTTTTTGTCATCATTTACGTACCCTCACATCATCCCAGCCCCATATTATTGTTATTATTATCATTATTATTTTTCCAAAAGGAAAAGCAAGGCTGAATTTCTGAGCTGGATGGTGATTTATACTTGCTAAGTACCCAAATGCAACATCTTAATGGCAAGTCGTACAATAGCTTTGTGTGATTAACAGATCAAAATGTATTGATTGTTTTGGTATTTACTGAAACTCACAAATATGATTAATTGTGTTCAATTCAAAAGAGGCAGCTTTGATATCACTGATGCCAAGTGCCATCAGTTTAAAACAGAAGCTCAGCCCTTCTGCCTAATGGATCTCTTTTTGTTTCACAGAAGAAAGAAAATAATAAGGGGGTTGAAGCGACATATGTAAACAAAAGTAGACAAAATACTCATTTGGGGTAAAATATTCCTTTAAAAAGTAAGGTTTTAATTAGAATCCAATCCAATTTTAAAAGAACCTTTATTAAACAAACAGCTCTGGTCCTGGATTGTAATTGGTCAGCGTTCCAGCCAGCTCACAGAGGCTGCATTTATTTAATCAAAAATGCAGTAAGAACAGTAATATTGTGAAATATTATTACAATTAAAATAACACTTTTCTATTTTAATATATTAAAATGTAATTTATTCCTTGATGATTTGTGGAAAACTGTGATACACTACTAAGGTTACTATAAAAGTTTGGGTTAAGCAAGATTTGAAAGAAAGAAAGAAAGAAAGAAAGAAAGAAAGAAAGAAAGAAAGAGGAAGAAAAAGTTTAGTATTGCGAACACAAGAATAAATAGCATGTTAAAATATATTAAATTGTAAGGTCTGTTTTGGGCTCTGTGTCATGTTCTTGTTTTCATGTCTTTTATTTTGAAGTTTAGTTATGGTTCTTGTTTGTGTCATGCTTCCCTTGCCCTCTTGTCTCCTTGCTATTGGTTCTCTTGTTCAATGTGTCATGTTCTGATTGGTTGTCCTAAGTTATGTGTCATGTCGTCATTGGTTGGTTCTTGTCATGTGGTTCTCATTGTTTGTTATAAGTAGCCATGTCGTTGCCATTGATCCTTGTCGTGTATTAATGTTGTAACCTGCTGTTGGTGAGTCTAGTCTGTTCATGCCATGCCAAGTCAAGTCTGTCTTTGTTTGGATGATGTTTGGATTTCACGATTGTAAATAAACTGCACTTGGGTTCTTCATTACGCTCGCCTCCAGTGGACTCAATACAGAATACACGACCACAACTATGAACCCAGCAGCTTGTTTATTGCACCTTCGACAAGGCAACTGGGCCATCGAGAACTGTGTGGCAGATTTCTGTGAACTTTGTTATCAGGTGGACTTCAATGGCATTGCTCTTAAGGACATTTTCCGTTTTGGCCTCACAAACAGAATCTCTCAATTAATGCCACGTCACACTTCTCACTGGTCTCTGGAGCAGTATCTTGATTTTGCACTCCGTTTAAGTGATTCCTCGTTTACTGGGGGGATTGCGGATGAGGAACCCTGCACTCCTACAGTACCCACCACACCAGAGTATTTCCACATCCCAATTGTCATGTCTGCTCACGTTATGTCTGCCACGCCAGGGCCTGTTAACGTCATGTCTGCCAAGCCAAAGCCTGCTCACGTCATGCCTGCCAAGCCACAGCCTGCTCACGTCATGTCTACTACTCCAAAGCCTGCTAACGTCATGCCTGCTACTCCAGGACCTGCTCACATCCTGCCAGTTAAGATAAAGTTTACTCATGTCATGTCTACCCAGTCAAAGTCTGATCATATCATGTCTGCCAAGCCAGAGTCTGCTAACGTCATGTCTGCTACCCCAGGGCCTGCTCACAAGATGGCCGCCACGCCTGAGTCCCCGGCCAAGATGGCCGCCACGCCTGAGTCCCCGGCCAAGATGGCCGCCACGCCTGAGTCCCCAGCCAAGATGGCCACCACGCCTGAGCCTCACCATGCCAAGGCCGTCCTATCAGGATCTCGTCCCGTCATGGCTACTGTTCCAGGGTCAAGTCAAGTCACAGCTGATCATTATGAGCCAAGTCAAGTCACAGTTGATCGTCATGAGCCAAGTCAAGTCACAGTTGATCGTCCAGAGTCTCGTCACGTCTCGGCTGATCGTCCAGAGTCTCGTCACGTCTCGGCTGATCGTCCAGAGTCACGTCATGTCACGGCTGATCTCCCAGAGTCACGTCACGTCTCAGCTGATCTTCCAGAGTAACGTCACGTCTCAGCTGATCTTCCAGAGTCACGTCACGTCTCAGCTGATCTTCCAGAGTCACGTCACGTCTCAGCTGATCTTCCAGAGTCACGTCACGTCTCAGCTGATCTTCCAGAGTCACGTCACGTCACAGCTGATCTTCTAGAGTCACGTCACGTCACAGCTGATCTTCCAGAGTCACGTCACGTCACAGCTGATCTTCCAGAGTCACGTCATGTCACAGCTGATCATCCAGAGTCTTGTCACCTCCTGTCTGTTGAACCCAGATCTTCAGGTTCAGTTCTCCAGTATCACAGACTGGCATCCAGCGTGGAGGTCCTACCGCTGGTGTCAGCTCGTGCAGCTGGTATCCCCAAACCAACACTCTCAACCCTTCTTGTTTCTGAACTGATTCCTCCGTCTGCAGCGCTTCCCATAACGGGAATCGTTTTATGGTGTGTCTGGGCCGCATACACCACTGCTGAGTCTCCAGAGGTGGCGGCTGATGCTGCAGAGCCTCCCGAAGTAGTGGCATTCGCTGCTGTGTTCCCTGAGGCGATGGTGCCTGCTGCAGTTTCTCCAGAGGTGGTGGCGTATGCTGCAGAACCTCCCGAGGCAGCGGCACTCGCTTTAGCTCCTTGCACGATGGTGGCGTACAGCAATACACTTTCAGCCTGTCCTTTCTGAACTCACTGCCTGTCCTGTCACAGCCATGGAGGTCGTTCATGAACTCACGGCCTGTCCTGTCACGGCCACGGAGGCCGTTCATGAACGCACGGTCTGTCCTGTCACGCCACGGAGGCCGTTCCTGAACTCACTGCCTGTCCTGTCACGGCCATGGAGGTCGTTCATGAACTCACTGCCTGTCCTGTCACGGCCACTGAGGGCCCTGCTCTGCCTGCTCCGCCATGGCTCCCTGCTCCGCCATGGCCCCCTGCTCCGCCTGCACCGCCATGGCTCCCTGCTCTGCCTCCACCGCCATGGCTCCCTGCTCCGCCATTGCTCCACGCTCCAGGCCCTGTTCCCCTTCACGGGCCTGGCCCTCCATTTCTCCCCCAGTTCCACCTCCGCTCCACCACCCTCCTGGACTTGTTTGTTTTGGGTTTAGGCGTCTGGAGCCGCCTTTTTTGAGGGGGGAATCTGTAAGGTCTGTTTTGGGCTCTGTTTCATGTTCTTGTTTTCATGTCTTTTATTTTGAAGTTTAGTTATGGTTCTTGTTTGTGTCATGCTTCCCTTGCCTCTTGTCTCCTTGCTATTGGTTCCCTTGTTCAATGTGTCATGTTCTGATTGGTTGTCCTAAGTCATGTGTCATGTCATCATTGGTTGGTTCTTGTCATGTGGTTCTCATTGTTTGTTATAAGTAGCCATGTCGTTGCCATTGATCCTTGTCGTATATTAACGTTGTAACCTGCTGTTGGTGAGTCTAGTCCGTCCCTGCCATGCCAAGTCTGTCTCTGGTCAAGTCTGTTTCAAGTCAAGTCAAGTCTGTCTTTGTTTGGATTATGTTTGGATGTTTGGATTTCACGATTGTAAATAAACTGCACTTGGGTTCTTCACTACGCTCGCCTCCAGTGGACTCATTACATAAATAGAAAACAGCTATTTTAAATTATTATACTATTTTACTGTTTTTACTGTATTTTTATTGAAGAAATGAAGTATAATTGGCAAAAGATAAAAAGATTTGTAAAAAATCTTAATTATTCCAAACTTTTGACCAGTAGTATATATTGAAATATAATATGTAATACATACATTTTATATATATAATTTTAAAAGCAGATGCAGCATAAGTATATTTAAATTCATAAAAACGCCATCCTATATGAAAAAAGTATGTTGGTGAAATGTAAAAAAAAATATTATTTTAAAAAGCAATAAACAAAGTACAACTATACTTGGAACTAGACTAAATAGACTACACTAAATTGAAATAAAGTTACTATCTATGTAAAACCTTCAACAGAACATATAACTGAAGAACCGCAAAAAGGTTCTTGACAAGAAAAGACTACTTTGTTGGTTCTTGAAGAGCGCACCTATTTCAAGTATAAGCAAAAATCTTTGTGTATGTGGGTGTTTGTCACTTCACAGGTTGCTCTTTCCTGCCAAGCTTCAGAGACTAATAAACCATCCCCTCCTCCAGCCCTCAGTGTAAAACACCTACCTGTTGGGACGCCCTCCTGCTTGGGGCAGATTCCTCTGGCAGGCGTCAGTCGTTTTTCCTCCTCCTCTCCTGGTGTGACCTGGATCCCAACCTCCACCGGTCCAGACCTCCGGCAGACTTCCGGCCGTGGGGGTCTGGGGGACGGGGAGCCGCCGCAGTCGGTCGGTTTGTCGAAACAGCCGCTGGGTCCGGGGCACAGTCTCCTTTTGTGCTCGATAAACACTAGAATATCTCCCAGGGGGAAGTTGGTTTGACATTGACCGCAGGTCAGCAGGTCACTCTCTCCGGCTCCACCCACAGGGCTGGCTATGGAGCCCTCTGATGTGTCATGACCTGCTGCAGCTAAGCAGTGAAAGAAGAGGAAAAATGATCAATTAATGCATGACTCTATTATAAACTCATTATGGTTCATAATAATAAATGGCTTACAATAATCAGTTTTGATATGTAAAAGATCAATCTGCCACAGATAGTTGCAAATAACTGAGAATAACTGAGCCAATGTGTTTCGTATAAATTTCAATATTGTTTTCATTGGCTATTTCTTGTTATATTTTCTAATCCATTGTATTTATCATTGATAAAACACTATAAGGGTCTAAGTCAAAGTTTTGCTCATCTAAATCTTACAGGATTTAAGGTTTTTTTTTTTTGGTCAGTATTAATCCCATATATATGGATATATATATATATATATATATATATATATTTGAATATTCACCAATGTTTGTCATGTGTGATTTGCAAAATTTGCTTCTAGCTACAACAGTGTGAGCAACATTTCATGTTTGCCAAGTACAGGTGAACATTATTTGATTTCCAGAAGATGTCATATGTTCCCCAACGGTAACCACATTCAAGTCCAGACTGAAAACATCTGCTTGCGTTCTCAAATTAACCACTGTGTGAAAATGTAGCTGATTTTACTTCAGTTTTTACTGACTGAGCTGCATTATTTTATTTCAGTTTTATTAATACTTTTCCTTTTTTAACATTTATTTTAATACATATTTGAATTAGCTTTTGATTGTTCTTTGTTTCTTTTCTCTTCTTTATCTACTGTTTTTAAAAGAATATTCCATGATTATTTATTTATCCCTGTCATTCGTGCTTTTTTTTTAACAATCTTAAACACAAACACAGTAGATAAAATACATTTTATCATTTTTAACCCCACCATAAAGTAGTATGTGCATATCAAGCACTATATTGCAAGTCTTCAGAAATCATATCAGAGATTTGTATGGGGAATTTAAGTTTAAGTTAAATTTTCTCCGCTTAATCTGTCTCCAAATCACATAATGATTGATGTAAAGGACACGTTTCGGTGAATTTTGACTTAAATTGTAGTCTGTCACAAAAAAAGATATTACAGGAATTCAGGAGACTGAACATGAGTCAGTTTGATCACTTTTATGTTGCTTATTTAATCATTTATGAAGGTTGACTGGCATTGTCACAATGAACTGGCTTTGTATGGAAAAGACGTGTATGAAGATTCTTCAAAACTTCTCTTTTTTTTTAAATGGAAACGAAAAAAAATGCATCCAAGTTTGGAATGACCTAAGAGTGGCTAAATAATGACAATTTAAGTTTTTAAATGTTTTTTTTTTAAACTAGACTTTTATATATCTTCTACATCTCTCTTTACAGCTATTTTCCTTTATTATGTAAAGCATATTAAATTAACATTTTGGTCTATATAAAATATGCAACAACATAAATACATACGCCTTGCCTTGACTAGTTTGAATTTAAAATAGTTGGTTTAACTAATTAAATTACCTGTCAAGTTTCTAAATGACAAATTGCTATTGGTGTGTCTGTGAATTTTGTTCTTCGGTTATTGTGAGCTGCAAATCTGTTTTTCAGTCTGGCTATCAAACTGGTCCAGACATGATTAACTTGCTTGTTGGAGTATTGCATGTACTGTAGACTCTAGACGACAAATGAGTTCTTTTAAATGACTTCATGGAGCGAAATTTTCCACACATTTACCGCTATCCTCACAAATCACTGCGAGCTGAGCGCGTCCAAAAAGAACTGGATAGAATCTGTTAATGAAAATGAAATATCTTTAGTATTAGCACTAAGAGTCAAAATGGTCTCAGTCAGCCGTTTGTGGAACTGAAGCGTCTGATTCTGTCCTCATAAAGCAAAATTCACAGTTCACACAGCATAGACTAACACCTGTGAGCTGCACAGTAAGATCAGCAGAGTGTGTGTGTGTGTGTGTGTGTGTGTGTGTGTGTGTGTGACAGGTAGTACAGTTGCAGTCTTGCAGTGGTATCTGTGTTTCCGGTCTACTTCTCTGCACGCTGGACGGATGTTGGAGAGGTGCACATGCACCATACAGGTATGTCGCAGCAGACAATCTAGCACTCACAAAAGCCGCAAAACAGCCTCAAAATACGCTCTCAGGCATGGGTCGCCTCGCATGTCAGTGCATCGCAGGTGCATGTTGGGAACAGTGGTTAAGGAGCTTGACAAACAGCCGTTTTCGTATGTGAAAATCAGTTACATCTTTATCACCTCATACCCTCGTGAAATTCCCTGTTTGGCATCTTGATGCCGTTTTCCCGTATTATTATCGATGACGAAACAGCCAACACACACTGTTTGCTGTGAAATGTATCTGGCTCAACACAAAACCACAATGAGATACAAAACAGATTTACAGAGAGCGTAAATACAGGAAAAAAACAGCAGCAGTATGAGATCCGATAGCAAATCAACTCCAGTCTCTGCCTGAGGGACAAACACACACTGGTTGGCTGTACACTCTTAAAAATAAAGGTTCTTTATTGGCATCTGTGGTTCAGGAGGAACCTTTAACATCCATAGAACCTTTTCAATGCACAAAAGGTTCTTTTAGTTTATAAAATGTTCTTCACATTAAGAAAAGAAATGGTTCTTTTAAGAACTGTTCAATGAAAGGTTCTCTGGGAACCCAAAATGGTTCTTCTGTGGCATAGTAGCAAAAAAAAAAAAAAAAAAAAGCTTTATTAGTAAGAGTGTAGGAGCCATGGGAAGAGCAACAGTAACTTAACTCCTGTAGAATTTTTGACTCAGCATGATATTTAGATTCTTTTAAAAGAATATTCTTGATCTGTTTTAAATTTAGAACCTCCACCATCACAAAGCTGACCAAAGTCAGTTTGAGCAGCATGTGATATCTAAACAGAGCATCGCATGCGTGATCTAAAGGACGCCTGCGAGAACAGCACCGGGCCGCTGCCACACACTCGGCTGTCTGCAGCTCTCTCTCACCGGCTGACAGGAGACCCCCAGAGCACTGGAGTAATGCCAAGAAGGAGAACACAAACATTGTGGGCTTGGCATGGACCCAATGCCACAGAATTGGGCGCAGAGGGTGTGCTGGGAGGCATCCACACCGTCCTGAACGGGCCAAACGTGAGCAGTGGACACAATAGAAGAAGATGTATGTCTGTGAGAGCCACAGGTGTACAGCAGATGATGTGTGTGCTGTAATATTTCAATCAGAAGCTGAAACTTAAATCTTTATAGAAAATAAAAAGTGTGTAAAAGAGGCATTATAGCTGATATATCATTAATTACGTACACCATCAACTTACTATAAGTTTTTCTATTAACAATAATTCTGTGAATTTCCAGATATTTGCTCACTATACAGTGGACTTAAATTTAAAATCTTGGACCTGCAATCTCATTTAAACTAGGAAATGAACATTACATTTTAAAACAAAGAAACATTCTGCTGTATAATGTGCAAGATACTTCACTATTCCTATTTCAATAATAAAAAAAGCTGATTCGTTACACTGATCGTGTGAACTTTAGACCAAAAGTCTTGCACTGAAATATGAGGCGATCTTATCTTTGAAACATTCTCAAATCATGCTGCACAACGTAATATATATATATATATATTTTTTTTTTACAAACTGTGGAGCTCATGCAGCTGTTATTAAAGCAAACAGATTTTCTGAAAGTAATGTAATTTTTTTTTATTCAACTTTTTACTCAAATTGTTATTCTGATAATATGATGTACAATTAAAAAAACTTTTTTAAAAGTGAACTTTTATTAGTGGTCTAAGATTTTTGAACCTCATTTAATGTGAAAAGAGGAAAAGATTTATGTGAAGAGGAAATCAGTACATAGAAATAAATAAGTGTGCAACAAAACAAAAAACAGAAGAAAATAAAATTATGTATCTTTTTTAGTTATTCTATTAAAAAGCATTTTAATAATGCAGTAGTAATTAGAGTAATTAGTAATAAAAGAAAGCATTTGTGATAAGATAAAGGTCATATGAAATACTGATCAACTATTTTGATTATTAATCATTTTTAATAATAAATCATTTGAGGTCAAGCCTATTGTGATCATGGCTCTGACTTAAAAAAAAAATCATAATTAAAAAAACACAGCGGATGACAGAGAACACCTAGCGCATTCAGAACAAAGATTACGAGTGATATATATTTGCGGAACTGTTAACGTCTCCAGCATGTGTTAAAAGATTTTGTCTAATGTGATTTCTGAGCTCACCAGGTGCATTTCCAAAAAAAATAATCCATGTGCTTGATAACATTTCTTATCTTCATTTAAGGCCTATACACTGTCAACTGCTTCTGGATGCGTGCCAAACAAATGCGCACAATTCTGAAATGTACGTGTGCACGCTAACGACTCTTCCGAACCCCAAAATTTCACATAAACCTGTGTGCTAGAAGTCAGAACCACAAATATTGCTTAAAATACTTGGTTGGAGGCAAGGACACGGAATGTTTAGGAGCAATAAGCACAGTGGGCACAGTGTCTATATTACTGCTCACCAGGGTGAAATCTATACTCCTATAAATTTAATTAATTACCTTTAGTGTAAGATAAGAGATTTATACTGAGCCTGTTGTGGGAATGATACACTTGGGAGGAGAGATAGCAATTCAGGGTATTAACCATTATAAATACAGTTATCACGTTTCCTGAAGGCAGTAATCAGATTCTCAAAGAAAACACACATACACACACACACAAACATACACCCTCTCTATCACTTTCCCTCTCGTAAGGGCTTACAGCACCCCCTATCAGCTTCAACCGTGCACATTTACACTCCACTGAAGCTGTGCAAACCAGCAAACATGACACTCATAAAATAAACCGAAATATTGTGCAGTGGAACAGAGACTCGCCTATAATATTTGCCAAGTCAGGTCAGACGAGTCTGATCAGCGGGTAACCACACGTCCATCAAACAGCTCTCGGCTCACACGGTCTGTGAAATAAGTTCTCTCGAAGGCAGCGCTAACACATACAAAAAGGGTGGACATCACCATAAAGTCACTCCTAAAGACGAGAGCCACTTGTAAAAGGCTGATGTGACCCTTTCCACTCTCAGAAATCAAAGGCACTGTGGTCCGGCAGTTCATGCATTGTGTTTTATTAGCATGATGACCAGCGGCCACTAAAAGATCACGGAAAACATCATGTGAGCATTCAAAGAGCTGACATTCACAGCCATTAAAGAGTCATTTTACATTTTAAGAGCCAGTAAGTGCCCTAATGGACGGCCCCCACCCACATTTTAACGTTTCGAGCAACCCATCCAAAAGTCGAGCTACTCATGTAATGAATCATACATGTTCAAACAATTTACATACGACTTACGAAGAAAAAACAAAACTAGTTTCTTTGGCACTGAGGCGGTTTGCGGAAATTTCAGTAAGAGCGTTTCATCTCTTAGACTTCCTCAAGAGCCCGTATTTGTGTCTGCAAGAGCCCTGCCATTTTAGGTCGTGGCTTGAGACATTCTCTTTAATGCACACACCTGTATGTGTAAATGCGGGCGGAGAGTGCGCCCCGCGTTTATTTCAAGATGTGAAGTATGTTGATATTCCTGTTCATTGGTTTTCTCTTTGAGTGTGATCTATAGGTCTTGTCGCTCTGGGCAGAATCTCTCTATTGTGCAACCTCCAGCTAACTGACATGTTTTGTGCCAAAAGCATTGACATAGCCAAATGAGGGCATTTTGGTTTTCCCTTGCAGACAGACAGACACCCCAGAAAGAGCCCGTGAAGACTGGAATGAAGGTTGGCGTGCAAACCCGAACGGAGTCCACTAAAAAAGTGTCGGTTTACACTCTGTACACATGCGATAGAGTGTATAGAGCGCACAATGTAAACTGCACATTTGCCAACTGACACACACACACACACCGCCAGACTAATTATGTTTGAACTAAACACGTATTTGAGACACAGTATAATTATTCTACTCAACACACTTACATTGGATGGCTTTTGCTGAACAAACATGCATATTTAAGCAAGCAATAATGTACGAGATGGTTCAGTATTTATCACAACAACTGGAAAGAAACCCAAAAATGTATAAAAACTAAAACCAGCTATCTGCTTAATAAACCACGTCAGGTGAAATAAACTGGCAGACTAGCAGTGGTTTGAATTTAAAGGCCACCGGCTCTCTGTAAGCCCACCCACTCCTTTAACACATTTTCCTCATCTCATGTCTTCACGTTTTCTAAAACGATAACATCAGCATCATTAACAGTACAAATTTTGACGTGTAAAGACCATCTACTCACTACTGAATCAGATATTTTCAGGAAGGCACGCCTTCGCATTGTGCCCACATTCTCAGAGAAACCAGAAATACCAAAATGAATAACAAGGCAGAACGCAATGAGCATCAAAAGTCATGGTAGATCAAAAAAATGGCAAACATTTCTAAAAAATAAAATGTTTTAAAAAATGTTATATTTTTATCAGGAATTATTTGATAAATGCAAACACATCTTGAGGTTAAATAAATAAACAAATTGAAAAATATTTGAAATAGAAGCTTTGGAGTTTAATTCACAAATACTACGGGTGTACAGGGTGATATGCAATGTATTAACCATGGATAAACTTTTCTGGTCTTTTATTGTATATGCTACAATCACTATTATAAACATTGTGTAAAGATTATATCATTGAGCTGTTATAAATTAGACAGAATAGGTCTTTATCATTTTTTTTTTAAATTTATTGTAAGCACTTTCCATGATGTTACTCTCAATAGTTTACATTGCAGCTAATTTATGCTTTTTTTATTGTGCAAGAAAAGCTTTTAAGGGAATAAAAAACTAGCCAAAAAGAAAACTTAAGGGTTTAGAGTACTTGGTGCTTTTACATAAAGTTTTACAAGTGGAAAGAGTGTGTAAAGCATCTTAGATAAAAGGATAAATTAAAGATGAACATAAGGAGTGTGTTGTTTTGGACAATCAACACCATGCAAGTGAACCCTGATATTGTAAAACAGAGATTATGATAAAAAATAAACCAATTAAAAATGCATAAGCACTTTAGTTTTTAAAAGTAAATAAACACCAGATTATCCAGCAAAGTCGGTGCCTTTTAAATAAACTATATAAAGTAATCTTGATAAGCCATGTATGCTTGTGTATGTGTGTGACAATAATAGAAAATAGGTGAGGAGTGTGTGTGTGTGTGTGTGTTGAGTGGGACAGAGCAGATGAACGCGTGGGTCTCACAAACCTGTTATGAATTATTATTTTATGTTCAGCACTTCCAGTTAGTTTAAATCAATAATTCACAGTAAATGAGAAAAGTATCATCATAGTAGAATGCATTGCTAGTGTTTAAAATAAATAAATAAACACAATAAAAACTAACAGGCCTCAATTGTTTGTAACAGTTTATCGATAAATATAGCTTAAATTTAATAAGTAAACCTACACTTGGCTCACTGTTATTATTTGGGGTTCTAATAAAGTTTAGTTAGGATAGAGCACATAATTACGTTTTGTAAAAACATAACATACGCTAGACTTAATGATGGTTTTACGAGCTGATGATCCTAAACGTTTAATGCAGGTTCAACACTGTTACATTAAAAAAGCAAACAATGTTTAGTTACAGATATCAGTCTGCAAGAAAAGAAAGAAAGAAGAAAGAAAGAAAGAAAGAAAGAAAGAAAGAAAGAAAGTTTTCTGTACCCCTATACTTCATAATAATGAGGTAATGGCAGTGCGGTCAGTGGGATGAAGGTGGCAGAGGTCTTGTACTCACTCGGTAGGTTCTCCCTCTGTGTGAGGGACAGATGCTGTGGGTTGCCTTGCTTCCTTCGGGACATCGCCCCGCATTTACAGCAGCATCTCACGGACACTCGGACTAACGTGTGCGCTCCAGCAGACCTCTCCAAACTTTCCTCCACAGCCCCGGTACTGTTCCACCGCGCTAGTCTAGTCGTTATCACGGCACAAACTAACACTTGTACTCTGTGAACAGACTAAACTGCGTTCGACTGTCGTGAGGCATTAACTCAGTGCCACTTAACCTGAGATAGCAATGCGTGAAAATCACTCCGACCCGCAGCAGCAGCTTCTTTAACTTCGATTCCAAAACACTGTCTTAAAATTCAAATATTCTTTGTTGTTGTCCAGCTATAATGGAAATCCAAGATCCGTGGACCGCCAGGTGAGAGAAGTCTTTTGCACTGTCCTCCATGTGCGCTTGGCATCAGAGCGCAGAATGGCTCAACCTCTGAAGACAACAACTCCTCTCCAGATCAATCAGGACCCGAGCAATTACGTCTCGCGTTCACGCTGCTCTCAGGGAGGACCCAGCGCCTGTGTGTGTGTGTGTGTGGCAGGGGTTGCCTCTGAAGAATAGAATGGGATTCAAGTTCAAGTGCGGACGTGATGTGACGCGTGGCGCTGGGGGCGACTAGCGGCGGCAGTCTGGGGACAGAGGGGTCCCGTGCCCACCAGCAACGCGCGGGGGGGACAGACAGCTTTGGTTGCAAGAAACTCACTGACAATACGTTGACAACGTTTTAGTGCCTATACGGGATGGCATTTGAGTGCTCGTTTATGCTGCAGGTCAAAACCGTGCATTTCATTAAATGAAATCATATAGCCTACCAACAAACTTCAACAAGTTAAATTTGATTTGCACCTTAAAATACAACTTGCTGATAACAGAAGAGCATATGCTGAATTAAAAGAGCTACACAAACACAAAACCCCATCAGGGTAGGCCTAACATGACGCGTGGTAAAATAATGCAAGAAACACTGACGCAGAGACGTCATTTTACACTTTTTCACTGTAAATTATCAGGTAAAATAGGCCTAAATTTATGTTTTAACATTCTAACATGTATTGTTTTGTTGTAAAAGATTTTTACCGCATTTTTTAATTCTTAAACATTTTAAAAAAGCAATGCATGCTTTTTTAATTTACTTGTAAACTGTAAAATAAATGTAGGACTACTCTATTGTCTGGTTAAATCGAAATGTAGCCTATCTATTATATTTTTACTTTTAACTTTTTTTAAAAAAAAATCTATAAGCTTTACACTGTCGTGGGGATATAGACCATAATGCACAATTTTATAGAAATAACGTAAGAACTAGTTATTTTAGGCGAAACTAAAGTAGAAACTGTGCTGTATTTTAATAAAAAAAAATAAAAGATGTTACTAACATCATGTGCTGTCTTTTCCTTTTAATTTATAGTAAGGCTAATAAAGATAATAATTTAGGCTATAAACCAACACATTATAGATCCCCAACGCTGAGATTCAAGGTACGTAATTTTGTGTGCTAGGCCCCCTGCACGTGTGTGTCCTGTTTCCATTTAAGCCAATAGCGCCACCTGATGGTCTTCAATGGACCTAAAGCGTGTTCACTGAGACGAGGGTTAGAGCAGGTTTCACCACATTTGCTCCAGATCAGCACATACAAGTAAAAAAAAAGAGCATGGAAGAGACCGGGGCTAGTTGTCACAAGGGCTGTATTAGTCTATCTTATACTGAAGGTTTTGAATTAAGTCCCAATACATAGGCCTAAATGGGTTTTCATTGCAGCTGTTTTCTTTGTTGGTCTCAAACACTTAAGATATTTTACAACTATTTTACAATTTTATGTAGACTATATGTGCTTATAGAGATGCTCAAAATCGAAAAGTCGAAATCGAAAGTACCCTGATAAATAACAACTGCAGGGAAGAAAAAAATAAATAAAAATCATATAGCCTATCCAATTTAGTCTTAATTTTAGAGCCAGCAACCAATTTGTTAAGCACATTTTAGAGATTTTAATTAAAAGACATCTTGCCTTCTTTCCATCACAGCAGATGAACTATGATAAATGGCATATCACTTCACACTGAAGCAATAACTTGCATACAGTGTATACAGTCAGTGTAGTCAAGCCCCAGAGCAAAGTCAGATTCATCAATAAAACATGATTTTTTTTTTTTCCATTAAGGGTTACCGTTGTTGCCTCTGGGAGAGGAACACCATTATACAATGGCAGCACGCAAGACACTGAAAAAAGTTTATGCTGTTAGTTTGGTCGTGTTTCAATAGTGACTTGCCTACATACAGGTAGACTGCATTTTTTGGGCATCATAGACACGTTCTCACATGCTCACACTGCTCAGTAATCTGGAACGCATACATGATGTAAAAATACTTGCTAGGTTTGAAACACTGTCTCTGTTTTCACTCTGAAATGTGTAAATGGTGATCAAGAACAGAATTTCTGTAAAAGTCTTAGGTTGACCAAATAATGGCAAACCCACTGCACACTTGACAATGATATATAAGCATCTAATAAACGTCTCAACTCTTTGTGCCAAAAACAAAAACATCTTGGTAAAGCTTGGTACACTAAATAGACTGAAATGTATCAAATAATATGACTAATGAAACCCTTTTCACACAAATATAACCTTTAATTGTTATTTATACACAAAGAGGCAATATTTGCTCATAAAAGGCCTATGTAATCTAATTATATTTAAATGAATTTGACAAAGAAACTATAAACTGTTCAACAGCTTTTATTAAAAACATTATTAAACAGTTCATTAGTTTAATGTAGCTATTTGTCTTACTGTAGGCTTAAAAACAGTTTATCGGCTGAAACTAAACATCTGGGAATAATATTGTAAATATGGTAGCTTCAACAATAATGGCAAGCAAAATGTTTATGATCTTATTAATTATTGACCTTTATGTAGTGTGTCATGTCCACAGTGGACTGAAGATCTGACTCTTAAAATCGCGGTCAATTACGCCCTCTAGTGGATTCATTTGCACAACTCAATCTTCACAATTCACTACTTTTTTACTCACAAAAACTATCAAGCCTGGTCAATTTTAACATTTAAAATTGATAAACATACATTAAACTGTCTTCTAATTTGTCCAAGCTAAATTCAGTACTGTATAAACACATTTAGAGCCTTATTTAGAACCATTAACTAACAACAATTAAGAACAAGGACAAATTGTTTTTTTTTTTTTTTTTTGCTGTTGTTGTTGTTGTTGTTTTGTTTTGTTTTTTTACTTTAATGGTCAAAATAACTAGTAGCTCCTGAAGGGTGACTAGGTAACACGAATAGCAAGGTTTTCATATTATGAAGGTATTCATATTTGTATTTCCCAAATAATTATTTATTTAAAAAAAAAAAAAAATATATATATATATATATATATACACACACACACACATATATATATATATATATATATATACACATATGTATATATATATATATATATATATATATATATATATATATATGTGTGTGTGTGTGTGTGTGTGTGTGTGTGTGTGTATATATATATATATATATTTATTTATTTTTTATTTATTTATTTTTTTTTTTTATTATTTTTTTTTTTTATATAGGGAGCCTTTGCAGTGACATGTGGTCGCACATATTTTAATGTCATAACTGTGGCATCTCAGTGACTAGTACACAGTCTTTTGAATTCTTTTTAAACTGTTTCAGTGTTTCAAAGATTCAGTGGTTAGAGATTAAGAGATTTAATTTACATCAGTGAACAAACATTAGTCAGCAAGCACCTTCAGATATAATCTGAACACCTCTCTGCCATAAAAAAACGTGCAGCAATGAGTTGGCTCAACAACAGCAAAAACTAATATTACTGTCACATCGTCAAACTATTAACACAAAAATTTCACTTCAGATCGTGGCACTGGGTCTAAGCCCTCTGCCCTCATTTTATATTGGCTGTAAAAGATATCACCACCAAGCAGCAGAAACATCCTTTCAAGAAAGAGAAGCACTAAGAACAGCTCTAAATCACGCTGATTTGAACAGTGAAACATACATACACACACATCAAAAAAAAAAAAAAAAAGATGTTTTAGAAATGTCTCAGTGGTATTTTTTTTCTTTGTTCATACAATGGAAGCCAGTGAGGACCAATACTGTTTGCTTACCAACATATTTATTTATTCTGAAGTTGTTTCCATATATATATAGCTATCTGCGACAGCTGAGGAAATTCAGGGTCTCACAAGCAATCCTGAAAACTTTCTATTCAGGGACCATAGAAAGTGTATTAACTCAGTGTATTTCAGTGTGGTATGGGAACAGCTCCAGTCAAGACTGCAAAGCCCTGCACAGAGTTGTGCGCTTAGCTGAGCGCATCTCAGGGTCTGCTCTCCCCTCTCTGCAGGACATCTACCACAATCGCTGCAAAAGCAGAGCTGTCCAAATAATCAAGGACTCAAACCACCCTAGTAACTGTCTTTTCACTCTGCTGCCATCTGGTAAGCGCTTCCGCTGCCTGATGACAAAAACTGAGAGACTCAGGAGGAGTTTCTTCCCCCAGGCCATCAGGCTCCTAAACTCAAACTCAGCCTCTTAACATCAACCTGACTCCACTTAATAATCACTTAACAATCAGTAAGATATTCATTATTCTCTACCTCATACTGACAGTGTCATTTGCACACAGCACTTTCTGTATTGCTGCTACATGACAACCATGTACAACCTATTTGCACATTCCTCTCTTGTACATTCCTGATTATCTTAATATTTAAGCCTACAGTATACTGTCATGCACATTTTATTTTATTTTTATTTTATATTTTGTTCTTTAAATTTTATTCTTTACTTTATTTCATTTTATCTATACCTATTTATGTATATTTCCTCTGTGTTTGTATTCGATAATATTTGCACTGTCCATGGAGCGGACCTGGCTCACATTTCACTGCTGGTTATATCTCTATATAATCGTGTATGTGACAAATAAAAATCTTGAATTGAATCTATATATGGTGTATATATATATATACATATATAAAAACATACACACACACACACACACACACACTCACTGGCTACTTTATTAGGTACACCTTGTTAGTACCGGGTTGGACCCCCTTTTGCCTTCAGAACTGCCTTAATTCTTCGTGGAATAGATTCAACAAGGTGTTGGAAACATTCCTCAGAGATTTTGGTCCATATTGACATGATAGCATCACGCAGTTTCTGCAGATTTGTCGGCTGCACATCCATGATGCGAATCTCCCGTTCCACTACATCCCAAAGGTGCTCTATTGGATTGAGATCTGGTGACTGTGGAGGCCATTTGAGTAAAGTGAACACATTGTCATGTTCAATAAAACAGTCTGAGATGATTTGAGCTTTGTGACATGGTGCATTATCCTGCTGGAAGTAGCCATCAGAAGATGAGTACACTGTAGTCATAAAGGGATGGACATGGTCAGCAACAATACTCAGGTAGGCTGTGGCGTTTAAACGATGCTCAATTGGTACTAAGGGGCCCAAAGTGTGCCAAGAAAATATCCCCCACACCATTACACCACCACCACCCGCCTGAACCATTGAGACAAGGCAGGATGGATCCATGCTTTCGTTCTTTACGCCAAATTCTGACCCTACCATCTGAATGTCGCAACAGAAATCGGGACTCATCAGAGCAGGCAACGTTTTTCCAATGTTCTATTGTTCAATTTTGGTGAGCCTGTGCGAACTGTAGCCTCCGTTTCCTGTTCTTAGCTGACAGGAGCGGTGTGGTCTTCTGCTGCTGTAGCCCATCTGCTTCAGGGTTCGACGTGTTGTGCGTTCAGAGATGGTATTCTGCATACCTTGGTTGTAACGAGTGGTTATTTGAGTTACTGTTGCCTTTCTATCATCTCTAACCAGTCTGCCCATTCTCCTTTGACGTCTGACATCAACAAGGCATTTTCGTCCACACAACTGCCGCTCACTGGATATTTTCTCTTTTTTGGACCATTCTCTGTAAACCCTAGAGATGATTGTGCGTGAAAATCCCAGTAGATCAGCAGTTTTTGAAATACTCAGACCAGCCCGTCTGGCACCAACAACCATTCCACGTTCAAAGTCACTTAAATCCCTTTTCTTCCCCATTTTGATGCTCAGTTTGAACTTCAGCAAGTCGTCTTCACCACCCACATCTAGATGCCTAAATGCATTGAGTTGCTGCCATGTGATTGGCTGATTAGCAATTTGTGTTACCAAGCAATTGAACAGGTGTACCTAATAAAGTGTCCGGTGAGTGTATATATATATATATACTGTATATATATATATATATATATATATATATATAGCCAGAAAAATGTCCTGGGGCAGGCACCCCAAAAATTATATACAGGTGCATCTCAATGAATTAGAATGTCGTGGAAAAGTTCATTTATTTCACTAACTCAACTCAAATTGTGAAACTTGTGTATTAAATAAATTCAATGCACACAGACTGAAGTAGTTTAAGTCTTTGGTTGTTTTAATTGTGATGATTTTGGCTCACATTTAACAAAACCCACCAATTCACGATCTCAACAAATTAGACTATGGTGACATGCCAATCAGCTAATCAACTCAAAACACCTGCAAAGGTTTCCTGAACCTTCAAAATGGTTACACAATAGCCTATACAATCATGGGGAAGACTGCTGATCTGACAGTTGTCCAGAAGACAATCATTGACACCCTCCACAAAGAGGGTAAGTCACAGAAGGTCATTACTGAATGGTTGGCTGTTCACAGAGTGCTGTATCAAAGCATATTAAGTGAAAAGTTGACTGGAAGGAAGAAATGGGGTAGGAAAAGGCGCACGATCAACAGGGAGGACCACAAGCTTGAGAATACTGTCAAACAAAGCTGATTCAAACACTTGGGAGAGCTTCACAAGGAGTGGACTGAAGCTGGAGTCAGTGATCAAGAGTCACCACGTTCAGACGTCTTCAGGAAAAGGGCTACCAAGCCACTTCTGAAACAGAAACAATGTCAGAAGCATCTTACCTGGGCTAAGGAGAAAAAAACTGGACTGTTGCTCAGTGGTCCAAAGTCCTCTTTTCAGATAAAAGTAAATTTTGCATTTCATTTGGAAATCAAGGTCCCAGAGTCTGGAGGAAGACTGGAAAGGCACAGAATCCAAGCTGCTTGAAGCCCAGTGTGACGTTTCCACAGTCAGTGATGAATTGGGCTGCCATTTCATCTGCTGGTGTTGGTCCATTGTGTTTTCTGAAGTCCACAGTCAACGCAGCCATCTACCAGGACATTTTAGAGCACTTCATGCTTCCTTCTGATGACAAGCTTTATGGAGATGCTGATTTCATTTTCCAGCAGGATTTGGCACCTGCCCACACTGCCAAAAACAACAAAAGTTGGTTAAATGACCACGGTGTTGGTGTGCTTGACTGGCCAGCAAACTCACCAGACCTGAACCTCATAGAGAATCTACAGGGTATTGTCAAGAGGAAGATGAGAGACACCAGACCCAACAATGCAGATGAGCTGAAGGCCACTGTCAAAGAAACCTGGGCTTCCATACCACCTCAGCAGTGCCACAGACTTTTCACCTCCATGCCATGCCGAATTGAGGCAGTAATTAAAGCAAAAGGAGCCCCTATCAAGTATTGAGTATATATACAGTAAATGAACATACTTTCCAGAAGGCCAACAATTCACTAAAAATGTTTTCTTATTGGTCTTATGAAGTATTCTGATTTGTTGAGATAGTGAATTGGTGGGTTCTTGTTAAATGTGAGCCAAAATCATCACAATTAAAAGAACCAAAGACTCAAATTACAAACTACTTCAGTCTGTGTGCATTGAATTTATTCAATACACGAGTTTCACAATTTGAGTTGAATTACTGAAATAAATTAACTTTTCCATGACATTCTAATTCATTGAGATGCACCTGTATATTGGCTTAAAGTGTTAATAGATGTGAGCTGTCATTGCTAAATAAATAATTGAAAAGTTTAGATTTTATTTTTTATTATACGTACAATCATATTAAATAAATTCAAACACAATACACATAAATACTAAATATTTACAAATATTCCATTAAACATATGAATATATTATATAAATGCTTTAAGCCGCCTGGCCCCAGTTGTTAGTCTCTGATTTTGTGCTCCCTTTTTTCTGGAGGTGACCAGCTCACACCTACATTGTCCTGTTGAAGGAACAGACATAATTATATAACGCTAAGCAGATTTAATAAGTGATTCTTTGAGAAAATCTAAAGATATATTGCTTCTACCATGTATGAGGGAGGTTTATGAATTGAAAAGGATATAATACTCGTCCCAGATTAACTTACATATTGAAATATAATGCATACAGTTTTAAATAGCGGATTCGGAAAACAGAAGCTTTAGTGCTTACGTTTTTAAATAAGTCTAAGTAAAGCTGTGGGATAGAAGGGACTAACCATCTTCAGGATGAGTTGGGACATGGGCTGTGGGGCTTGATGGTTCTGCCTCCCCAGTTTAGGTTTCAGTGGCACCTTGTCAATTTCCACACATTGTATTTTTTTCCGAGGTGGCTCACACACATCTATATTGTCCTGCTGAAGAAACAGACATAACCATGTAATGCTGGGCAGGTTTAAGGAGTGCTTCTTAAATCCAAAGATATATCTTTCTATCATTTTGAAATATAAAGTCACAAGCTTTTAAATAAATGACCTAGATAACATAGTAGTCTAGGTGAAGACAGTGTTTAATTTGTCGAATAAATCTGAAAATAAGTAAAAATCAGAAAAGGAAAGAACTTACTGATGCCTTCTGCTGCCTCCGCTGTCTCTGCTGCTGTCTCCACTGCTCCCTCCATTTCTGCTTCTGCTGCTCTGTGATTCTAGGGTTTGCTCCCTGTTGTGAGGAGCTTTTGGTCACAACGGCTCCTTGTAAGGTCCTAGAATACACAGGCGCCACTTTTGAGGTCATGGAGGGCATAGGTAATCCCAGGGTGGAAGAGACATGCATGCTCAGATGCTCAGCAAGCCTCCGTTTTCTTGCCTTCATGGTTCTGGTGGGCACTGCTGCTTCCTTCAGACACCCAGTGGGAAGTGGAGAACTGGCAAGTACTCCTGCTCCCTGTGAGGTCCTGGTATGTACAGGGTTCCTGTCAGGTAAAGGGGACTTGGAGACACGACTTGGAAGACACGGGTTTACCATGTGAAGGAGTGGCTTGAGGCTTCTGCTGGAGCAGTTCGTTCCTCAGTGGCTCTGGTATTTTGATCCTTTGCCTCTCTGCAGTCTTTATGGGCACGGGTGCTCCCTTCTTGGAAGAGGCTCTGGGTAACACCTGCAGCAGCTCCTGCCTCAGCCGCTCAGGTATCTTGAGCCTCTGCCTCTCCTGGGTCTTGTTGGGCACAGGTGCTCCCTTCTCAGAAGAGGCTCTGGGTGACACCTGCAGCAGCTCCTGCCTCAGAGGCTCAGGTATCTTGAGCCTCTGCCTCTCCCGGGTCTTTTGGGCACCTCCGTGAAGTTGGCCCCCCACCCATCGCAAAACGTCGCAAAAATAGTCTCAATCGTTTGTGCTCCGTTTGTGCTGGTTTGTGCTGTAAAAATTTTCGTTTGTGCTGCTTTGGTTTGTTAGATATAAAATATTTATTTAAAGGTCATTCTCAGGTCACTCAGCCCCCCAGCATGCTCCAAATTCACCCCGAATAGTCTCGTTCGTTAGTGCTTCGTTTGTGCTGGTTTGTGCCGTAACAATTTTCGTTTGTGCTGCTTCAGTTTTTAAAATATTAGACATTGAATTTTACGGTCGATGACGTCACCAGCCCCCCACACGCTCCAAATTCTCCCAAAATACTCCTGTTTGTTTGTGCTCCGTTTGTGCTGGTTTGTGCTGTAAAAAAAATCGTTTGTGCTACTTAGGTTTTTTAGATATTAAAATAATATTTAATGGTCATTCTCAGGTCACTCAGCCCCCCGCATGCTCCAAATTCACCCCGAATAGTCTCGTTTGTTAGAGTTTCGTTTGTGCTGGTTTGTGCCGGTAAAAGTTTCGTTTGTGCTGCTTTGGTTTTTAAATTATTACACATTGAATTATAGGCGATGACGTCACCAGCCCCCCACATGCTCCAAAATCACCCAAAATAGTCTCAATCGTTAGTGCTTCGTTAGTGCTGGTTTGTGCAGGTAGAAGTTTCGTTTGTGCTGCTTCAGTTTTTAAAATATTAGACATTGAATTTTACGGTCGATGACGTCACCAGCCCCCCACACGCTCCAAATTCTCCCAAAATACTCCTGTTTGTTTGTGCTCCGTTTGTGCTGGTTTGTGCTGTAAAAAAATTGTTTGTGCTACTTAGGTTTTTTAGATATTAAAATAATATTTAATGGTCATTCTCAGGTCACTCAGCCCCCCGCATGCTCCAAATTCACCCCGAATAGTCTCGTTTGTTAGAGCTTCGTTTGTGCTGGTTTGTGCCGGTAAAAGTTTCGTTTGTGCTGCTTTGGTTTTTAAATGATTAGACATGACATTATAGGCGATGACGTCACCAGCCCCCCACATGCTCCAAATTCACCCAAAATAGTCTCAATCGTTAGTGCTTCGTTAGTGCTGGTTTGTGCAGGTAGAAGTTTCGTTTGTGCTGCTTTTTATTTTGCTTTTATTTGTTTTGTTTTTTCAACAATACAGTTGAAGTAACAAGGTAAGATCCAAACGGATCCTAGTTAATATTCCAACTCATAACAGACACACCGGATCACAGGATGTGTGGAATGTAACACCAACTCCAAGGTAAATGTTTTTTCTTGTTACTGTATGTCATTATGTGAATAAAAGTAGTATGTCATAAATACACGCACCATAATATGTTTGCTGCATATCTGTGCTTATACATGCACAAGCTGTGTGTGTGTGTGTGTGTGTGTGTATTATATGCATGTATGGAAACTCATGACTCAATTAAGTCAAAATTATTTTACTTGTGAAACTGAATTAAAGTGTACTATCGAACATTCATTAACACAAATAATGGACCTTTAAAAACTTAAACTTAACACTTAATACTGACAAGCCATGGCACACTGTTATGCCTTCAAGCCAAAAGTGCCACACAGAATAATAGATTTAAGTGCAAACTCCATCAAGCCTGACTTCCAGAAGAGCAGAAACAACTTCTCCAAACAGGAGTAGGAAAACAAGGGTGTGTGGCATTCAACAAAAATACTTGTGAGATTAAATGTAAACAGTGCAATCAATCTTTTGTGTATAACACTGCATGTGGGCATATTTTGTTTTTTTTCTGACACTCCTGTCACTCCACTTCTCAGGTCGTCATACATCTCCCAAACACATGGAGACCTTCTGCAGTAGGCAACATAATGTCCAAGAGCATCCAGGGTTAAGCCTCCTTTGAAAGCAATGACTGCCCTTAAAGTAAATCTCTCTCCTTGGAGCATCAGATTGGAGGGAAATTCACTCAAAGGAAATTCTATGGAGCTGCTTCCCAGGTCAGTGTCAATCCACAGAAGTTCTCCCAGACTGTAACTGTGAGAAACTTTCCCTGCACAGAGCATTTTTCCTGATGTAGAGTCCGTCTTGAATGCAGAGAGACACTGTGATGGACTTTGGATTGGCCTGAGGCAGGGGGACTCCGGAAGGTTAAGGCCTTCTTCCACTGCGGTCTGAAGATGAGCAATGCCAGAAGCCTGCAATACAGCAACAGAAGTACAAACAAATGGTATTTCCCTTGTGACTTGTGTGCTGTGACTGCAATACTGTGAGGAGCACTGTTTTGTGAAGTAAACACATGCATGTTTTGTCATTGATTTTTCAATGATAGTGGAGATGTGGCACTGTGCATCAATTTCGAGAGCACCAGACTTCAGCTGGACAGGTTTGAATATTCCACTCAGCAGTTCTGCCCTCTGTATGTAGGCATGTGCATTCAGACCCTTTGTGCTGATGGTTTTCACTAGCTGGAGGAGGTTGTTGGAGTCCTCACCACAAACAAAATTTGCAAAGGTGACACTATCACAGAAAGCACAGCATAAGCATTGACAAAAAGCATCAAATGCACATGTGTTCAGCACAGAGATTCTTGATTTCCTGAGTTTAACAGGCTGTTGATTATTTCCATTTTTCAACAGTTCCACTTTCAGTCTTTTCCCCCTCACAGATGGATCTGCATGGAGCCATTCAGGACAAGGAGAGAGGTATGAATTCCTCTTTCTCTTTTTGGGTGGAAGAGCTAGGCCTCTCCAGTTTTCAACAGGGTCTTCCTCTCTTGGAGGGATGTTTGTGACAATGTCAGACTTCCCAGAACAGGAAGCATCCATTTCTGGTTTTACATCTACACTGCAATTTATGGTTGGTAGTGGCTTGGCTTCTTTGACGATCACTGTTGCAACAGCTGCATCTTCTTCACCTTTTTCTTTACTTTTTTGTTTTGCAGAACAAATGCGCATGTTGCCTTCAATGAAGGACAGATGTCGAGCAATGAATCGATCCACCCGAATTGGCAAGTTTTCATGCTTGAAAAGGCCATGTTTAATGTTTTTGAACTCTGCCTCAACATTGGCTGAACTTGCGATGATGTTGGTGCTTCGGAAGTGAGGGATCATTACCCCTGTCCAAAGTGGTAAGTAGCTTGCAAGCCAGATTATGTTGGGAATAATCTCAGGGAGGAAGTGCATATTATCATGATCTCCATTAGCCACAGCAAGTGACCTGCTTTCCTCACATATTTCTGTCACCCACTGCCGTAGGTCTGTCTGCGTTTGGTCACCCACCCACTGCGTTTGATCTGCTTTTTCCAGGTCCTCACCCTCTACATCTGGAATGATGACACACTCTTCTGCAATTCGGGCTTTCAGGTATTTCTTGCATCTTTCTGATATGAGGGGAACTCCAGAGCTGTCATTGCCCTCTGTTTCACTGAGAGCCACAATAGTAATATTGCGTAGTAGCTCTCTAGCGTCGTCTATGGATTGTGACTTGAGAAGCTGTGCCATTGACCTTACAAAGAAATCTTTAATGCGATGTGTTTTTTTCTTCAAGCAGTCCCACTGGCAGATCATCTTGATGCAGTGTGCAACATCAACCCGGACAAAACAAGGTGGCACTTTAGCAGACTGATTACCAAGTAAGACGCCACAACACACATTGATGTAGGTCTTCAGATCAGGATGAGGAGTAAAAGCCTTGACCAAAGCTCCGAGCAAAGCAAGTGAAAAGTCACTTACAACCTCTTTTGGAGTTGGTGCACCTGCACGTATCCATTCTGTCAGCCAATGTGTTATTGCATTAACATCATGTCTCTCTGACAGCATTTGCACGACTGGGACACTTGAGCTCTTATTACCTGCCAGAACTCCCTGATATAAGAAGACATGGCCAGACATGCCATTTGGTCTCTGTAGTTTCCTCACTACTGAGCCAGTTGCATCAAAACTCACAGTGGGGTTAGTAGATGTCTTTGATAATGACTTGTACATATACATTTGTGTTTGACTCCAATAGTGACAGAAAAACTTGTCCAATCCAATGTCTTTAATGCTACCACTGTGAGGTGCGCTGTGCTTTAACATCTGCAGTGACAAAATAGGATCCTTGTCACCTAGTTCTAAGGTATTTCTCTCTTGCTTTGCTTTGCGCAGGGTGGCCAAATTAGGCAGATGGCTTGGCTCAGGATCTCCAAAATCCATCAGCTTTGTTGCCTCTGATGTCCTCCATACATGGGATTCCATTCTACCCTCACACAGTTCTTTGGATATCTGCACACGCAAGTTACCAGACATCGGACGCTTGGAACAGCCAGTGTGCAGGGAGTCATCTGTGTTTTTAATGAAACACTTTAGCACCATTGGGCTGTTCATTTCAGGCTCTCTGTCACATTTTATGTGAATGTGGCCATGACACTCCTTACACTTGCCTCTGATTTCTATGTATTTCTCTGCGGCTGATGGATAGACCTTGGCTCGTTTAAAGGCAAATGTGCAGGGGCTTTTCACTTCTTGCCAAATGTGATGATTTATCACATGCGTCCAGATGCCAGGCTTCAAAATTGTGTATTCCCGTTTTTGTGTTTTAGAGAACTTGTTTTTGTATTGAACTGTTTCAGGCATAAATTCAATCCATTTCTGAAATGGAACTTCAAGATCAAAAGTCCAGCTATCTTTTGGTTTGGGGGAAAGGGACCCTGGCTCTAAATCAGTGTCATCACTACTGCCACTTGTTTCATTATCACTTTCATCACGAATAAACTCTAAAGCATTCCAGATGTTGTGTCTGTTTAATTTAACAAAAGTGTATAGAGCCTTTGCGGTGATCTTGTTCTCTAGCTGCTTACTAAGCTCTGTCCAGATGTTCTGATTAGGAGTAGCTATGTTGCCATTTTTGACTATGGCCTCTTTTGATGAACACAGGACTGTGAAAATGGAATCCCTGTCGACTGCTGGTTTCTTGGGCATCTGGCATAAGCAAAACATAATTAGTCATTTAAATAATCCTGACTTAATTTCTAACGATTATCGTCAATTTGATTTCATAGATACTATTTAAACTAAACTGAGCTAGACAATGACATCTCTGAATTCAATAATGAAATGCCATTAATTGAAAATTGAGTGTTTAATCTTATTATACATTACTGACACTCTGTCCTCCAATTTGATACTGTTAAGTGCTTTGACACAATCTGTATTGTTAAAAGCGCTATATAAATAAAGGTGACTTGACTTGACTCTAAAAATGTCATGTATAGTATAAACCTGTATAACTGTATTGGTTCGAATATAAGGATAATATGGATGTTATATCTTATATTACTAACAATACGGCAATGTTGATCCTTAAATGCACAACATATTCTAAAAACTAACATGGGTCATATGCGCAACAGTATTTAGCATTTAATTGCTAATGATAAGAGAGATATAAGTATTAGCAATGAGTTTTCTGTTCAATAAACATTGACAATCTTAGCTCACTTGAATGCTGTACCATTGTTCTTGAAGTTACCATTACAAAAATTAACCATTGTTTTAGTATAGTAAAAGTGTAGTAACCAAGATTTTCTTATTTTTATTATTTGGCATATTGATTACCATTTGTATAAAAGTTTTACTACAAATACCATGGTTAAACTATGGTTAGTGTAGCAAAATAATGGCTAATTTATGGTTACCATGGTTTAACTATAGTAACCATGGTTTTATTTGTAGTAACACCATGGTTAATTTTCGTAAGGGTTACTAATAATATTGTGAACTGATATTGTTAAAATATTGTACTTACATTGGCCAGAAATTCGAGTTTGTAACTGTATCAACTTTTCCTATACTAACTCAATTTCCACAAGAGCATCTCGAACAGAAGTGTCACCTCGTGGTGGGAGTGAAGTGTATCAAATGATACCCCTTGTAAATAAGTTCAATCAGGTGAGAACAAAAACGCTGAAGTTACATAAAGCTTCAACTTGATGGCGCTCGCGCACAAAACCATTTTAAGTGAGAGAAAGTGACAGAAAAAGAGTCCGACAGCAGATGAATATTGAGATGCTTTTAATAAACACCACAACGACTACAAAAAAAAAAAAAAAAAAAAAGTGATGAAGAGTTGTTGTTCTATTAAAACTACTAGAATCCAACAGTTTGGTAAGAAATTGAATAAACGAGGAACCCAAAATAAAATGCTAAATAAAAGCAAAATAAAAAGCAGCACAAACGAAACTTCTACCTGCACAAACCAGCACTAACGAAGCACTAACGATTGAGACTATTTTGGGTGAATTTGGAGCATGTGGGGGGCTGGTGACGTCATCGCCTATAATGTCATGTCTAATAATTTAAAAACCAAAGCAGCACAAACGAAACTTTTACCGGCACAAACCAGCACAAACGAAGCTCTAACAAACGAGACTATTCGGGGTGAATTTGGAGCATGCGGGGGGCTGAGTGACCTGAGAATGACCATTAAATATTATTTTAATATCTAAAAAACCTAAGTAGCACAAACGATTTTTTTTACAGCACAAACCAGCACAAACGGAGCACAAACAAACAGGAGTATTTTGGGAGAATTTGGAGCGTGTGGGGGGCTGGTGACGTCATCGACCGTAAAATTCAGTCTAATATTTTAAAAACTGAAGCAGCACAAACGAAAATTGTTACGGCACAAACCAGCACAAACGAAGCACAAACGAACGAGACTATTCGGGGTGAATTTGGAGCATGCTGGGGGGCTGAGTGACCTGAGAATGACCTTTAAATAAATATTTTATATCTAACAAACCAAAGCAGCACAAACGAAAATTTTTACAGCACAAACCAGCACAAACGGAGCACAAACGATTGAGACTATTTTTGCGACGTTTTGCGATGGGTGGGGGGCCAACTTCACGGAGGTCTTTTGGGCCACAGGTGCTCCCTTCTCAGAAGAGGCTCTGGGTGACACCTGCAGCAGCTCCTGCCTCAGCCGCTCAGGTATCTTAAGCCTCTGCCTCTCCTGGGTCTTTTGGGCCACAGGTGCTCCCTTCTCAGAAGAGGCTCTGGGTGACACCTGCAGCAGGACCCGGCAGGGACAGGTGCTACCTGAGGCTTCTTCTGCCTCCACTCTTGCCTCACCTGCTTAGTGGTCTTCAGTGAGTTCCCACATTCAGCCTTCTCAGACCCAGCAAGCACAGGTGGTCCCTGAGGCTTCTTCTGCCTCCACTTCCTCTGTTGCTCCGTGGTCTTCAGCATTGCATCTGAGAAGCCTGAGCGCAGAGACTCTGCCTTCTCCGATGCATTGTTGAAAACCAGGGATGAGGTGTGGTCCCTCTTTTCAGTATAGGCAGGCACAGGTGCTCCCTTTTGGGACCTGGGAGGCATGGGTGCACTTTGTGTCTTCTTCTGCCTCCATGGTTCCTTGGTATTCAGTGTTGCATCTGAGAAGCCTGAGTGCTGGGACTCAGCCTTCTCAGATTCATCACTGAAGAACAGGGATGGGAAGCATGAATTTTCTCCTGCCTCTACTGTTCCCCACCACTGCACTTAGGTGAGGTCCCCATATTCAGGCTCCTCAGATATAGGAGAGGAGACCTCCATTATTGCCCACCACCGCCCTGCGGAGAGGGCAGTGGTGAGCTCATCTGAGAGTTCAGAAGATGAGGACTGCACTGCACTCTCAGGAAAACTGGTGGGGATGGTTGACATAGTCATGTTGATGTTTGATTCGATGGTGAAAGATGATCAAAGAAATGAACAATACTGCCTTTGTCTTTATATCTGTAAAACACTGTGGCAGAAAGAGAAAGGCAAGAGATGACATATAATAGTAAAAATTTAAGAGCCTGGAAGTTGGTGATGTTAGTTTTTTTTCTTTTCTTTTACAGGTACAGTTTTACAGTGTATGCCCATGCCCAGTGGGGGTCCACAAGTGGAGGTTTTATTATTATTATTTTACCAACTAATGTGCATAACTCAGATGTTTATAATGTAAATGTATATAACTCCTTTTGATCATTGTAAGAGATAACTATTAAACTATTAAAGCTTTCAGTATCAGCTTTCAGAATTTATCATGATAAAGGAGTGGTGGATTACATTAGGTGTAAACGGCGATTGATAATGGATAATCAGTATAACAACAAGGTCGCACCAGTTGAGGCTCACACAGCCTGTCTATGAGAGAAAATCTCGTGGAGAAATCAAAACAAGTGTGAGTTTCTCACTTACACAAGACAACGTCTGCAGGGCTCTGTATTTATAAATAAATGACTAAAATGGTCATAGTCTGTATTTGGCACTGCAAGATTTGTTCTGTTGAAGTTCTGCAAAATGTTATGCTAATGGAGAGATTATGCTTCATTAAATATCAAAAATATAGGAGGATATCATCTATGTATGGAAGCATAATTATTAACAACTATATGTTAAAAAAAATCTAATTACTCAAATCAGTCATTGCTTTCATCATTAATTTACATATCAGCCTCCATGAAAATTTCCACAAGGACCTCCACTATAGCATGCCTGTTTATTTATCTCAAAGTACAAAGCAGATTTTTCTCCAAGTTATGAAAATATTAATAATAATATAAAAAATCTAATTCAGATGTAAAGATCATACTCACGATCACTCGCCAAAACACGCTACAAAATGCATGATGCATCTGCACTCATATTTATAGACTACTCACCGAACGTTCTATTGAATGCAGCGATCATAATGATGTAATAACTGACCACGCCCACTGGTCTCATTGGCGGAAAATTGCCTTAAAAAGACACATCTGCTATAAATATTAAAATTGTTATAAAAAATTATAGAATTAAAAATATTGTCTAAAAAAAATAGCTAAATTTATTGCAAAAATAAATACAATAAGCGCTTTTATGACAGCAGAGCGCAGCAGCCAGCTGATTAAGTTGTCCTGTCAACCATATACTGTACATTGCCATGCAGCAAATGGGGGTGATTTTAGGTCAAGGTTTTGGCTGTCAGGCAAAGATGCCCTTTGTCGGTATGACCGCTCAAACACTTCCGGTGACTTCACCGCCTGATGGCAGTTTGACGCGGTTAAGGCTAGAAGGGATACATATGGCGCTACTGGACATGCGCACATCAATACAGCATAATTTTTCTCACACTGTACAACGACTTTTTTTTTTTTTTTTTTTTTTTTTTGTAAGGGGTAGGTTTAGGGTTGGGGTAGGTGTAGACGTTAATAAAACACAGTCTAGTTGGTAGAAAATTAATTTCATTGCCCATTTCCGGTAGGAGCTGTATGTTTGACGCCATTCTTCTGGCATGATTTACTCAATTATTGACTATTTGAAAAATTTAGCACCGTCATATGTGCAAGGATGAAGATTGTAACATTTATCTTTAACAACATAAAAAGAATAGCAAACACAACCATTAATATCTATGTACAATATATATTTTATTTGATGATTTTTTTTTTTTTTTAATTATTATTATTATTGTTATCAGGGCTTGACATTAACTTTTTTGCTCACCGGCCACTGTGGCTAGTGGTTTTCCAAACTTACTAGCCACTCAGTATTTTCACTGGCCACAATGTTGTTGTTGGGAAATTACGTTTTATATGACTTAATACTGCATACAAAAATGTATTTAAATTGATTTCCAGTTCATTTTGGACCAATTTAAAGGGCATTTTCCCTAACCGTAGTAAATGCATGCATCATCTTTCATATCAGATTCTTACACTTTATTAATGATTTCACTTAATATAATAAGATAATATAGGGCTGTTCCCAATCATATGAAATCAGTATCTACAAAATCGATCTTTCCACTGCAGAAGAAACAGAAGTGAGCGGCATTCAGATGCATATTTACACAGACAGTTCAGTGTAGCTGAAATATAGCATGAAGCCTTTACACTGCATGCAAAATTATAACAGCATAAATAATGTTGTGAGCTCGGTGTTTTAAATATATATATATATATATTTTTTAATATACAAATATGAAATGTTGGAAAAATGCAAAGATAGGCTACTATGAAAGTAAACCGCCAGTAGGTGGCAGAAAGTCATTGAAGCATGCACGATTCGTTCAGAAAGCTGATTCATTGAAGAATTGTGAATGGACCACTGAATCATTGACTCAAATGATTCAAAATTCAAAAACGCGAATCATTCATTAATCCACCTCTATGTGTTGCTCAGTCATGCGCGACTGTTCTGCTGTGATCTTTGTTTGGAGCTATTTTCATTAACCAAATTGAGCAAAACAGTCAATGTTGACAATATATCCTTTCAATAAATTCAAATTCAAATACTGAACTAAAATATTAACTACTTGTTTTAATTCTTGTAGAATTCAAATTTGCAATCGTGGTTTTCAGGGAACTTCCCTCTCTTGGTCATGTCATGTTGCTTAACTAGGCTGTATGTTATAAATATAAAAACTAAGTTACATTTTTATGTTTCTTCTGCGTGCAGTTGTTCATTTGTTTTGATTTCTACACGAGATTTTCTCTCATAGACAGGCTGTGCGAGCCTCAACTGGCGCGACCTTGTTAGTGATTATCCATTATCAATCACCGTTTACACCTGATGTAATAAAATCATAACCGTTCATTAACTGAACCATAGCTGAACCGAATGCTTCTCAATATTCACTCTTTCGAAGTGAATGCATTTTACAAATTAATCCCAACCCTCCGTGAAAACACCAATTAACAAATGCAGTTTACAGTGTAGTGCTCTTAGCAGGGTAGGCCTTTACAAACTTTGCCAATTAAAGATTACTGTCCCTTTTTATACACACAATAAAATATTTAAAGCTAAACCTATGTTAAAAATGTGACCAAAATCTTCATGAAGTTGTGTTTTTAAAAGCACCCATCACTAACAGTGAGTAATACTTTTAATATTTTCCACCGGCATTTTTATTCAAGTAACCAAATCTATTTGTTCTTTTTTTCCCTTAAGAGACAATCCAGTGTTTCTGACTGTACCGAGGGCTGAGGTATGGACCAGGTGTGTAATCATGCATAGAAATTGTCTGATATCCTCCTGTTTTTTTCTCCTCTCTGTCTTATGATAATTTTTTCTGGGGTTTTATAGTGTTCCCTGAAATCTCCAAGAAAATTAAATGACCTCTCAGTAGGTTTGTTGAGCTTGTTTACTGTTTTAGACTATATACACAGTACACAGTGATTTTGAAACAGTGACAGCATCTTAGGCATCAAGGTATAGGTTATTTCATTCTAGGAAATGTCACAGCAGCATGGTTGTTGAAAATAACAGACTGTTACAATAACAGGTTTGAGTGCATTTTGTCACAAATTATAAAAAAAAAAATAAATAAATAAATAAAAAACTACACACACCATAAACACAATAGTTTTATTAAATACTTAATATCACAATATGTCAGTGGAAGCAGGTTCAGTTAGCGTTAGATTTTTCATATAATCCATTTAAAAGGTGATGAATAGTGATGTCGGTTAATATTCTGATAAAAACAAACATTTATTAAAAATTAAAATGCTTTGCAGTTTCTCAAGGGTGACTTTAAACAATATATGTAACATTTAATGCCCACAAACAGGCAATACTCACTGAATATAATTCACTTTCTGTTTAAATAAATTTGTTATAACAAAGATTAATAAATTGTTCAGCAAAAGAGATTTAATTATCAAATAGTTCTTGAGTTTGATTTATTCGTCTTACTGTAAACTCAGCTGAAACTAAATATCTGTTTTTGTTTTGTTTTAAATCAGCTTCATCAGCAGTAGAAAGTAAGCATGTTGATATTTTTGGTTATTGGTCTTGATGTAGTTTGTCGTGTTCACAGTGAACTGAAGATGACCGTTGAAATCACAGTCAGTTACGTCCTTTAGTGGATTCATCTGCACAGCTCCATCTCCACCATTCACTGTCTTGAAGCGAGACTGATCAAGAAACAAGGTACATGAGGTTGAAGGTACATCTCTTGTACTCGCAAGGACAAATTTGTCATGGAAGACCTTTTTAAATATTGTAAAATGAGGCTAAAATATATCACAGTTTTTCATTCAAATAAATGTCATTCTAAATTGCTCCCCTAGAAAAAAGTAATATGCAGTATATCCACCTTTTTCTGAACGCGGAAGTCTCGCCCGACTGGAACGGTGCTTTACATTTCTGATCTCTGGTGTTTCTAGTCATATTAACATATTTTCTGAGCCAATAATATAACGTTAAACCTATGAAAATTGTTTTAAAAAACACATTGTGCCATAGTTTCATCACATTATTTTATTATTTCACACACAGTATTTTAACTTAAGATCTGCAAGTGCTGGACACAGACAAATTTGCTGGTAAGTTATGCAAAACAAGTATTTTACAGGAATTTCTTAAGCTTATTCCGTACTGACTCGCTCGACTTTCTGAAAAATCGCTCGACTTTCTGATATAAAATTATTAGTAAACTTTATTTGGAGTAGCCTACTACTTGTGTGCACAATGCACATTTCTTAATATTAAGCCTAAAATGTGTTTTAATATGACTATTGATGAGTTTTGTATGATCTTTGAATAATATCAAAGATCATAATAATATGTGAGATATTTAAAGTGTAGCCTATCTGAAGTATACTTGCAATAGTTCCACTTTAGCACAATGAAATATACTTCAGTATATATTTAGTTGGACTTCAGCACTACTTCTGTACAATTAAAGTGCATTAAGTACAAAATTAGTTGTTCCAATTTAGCAGACTTTAAGTATATCAGTTTAGAATACTAAAAGTACAATTAAGTAAATGTATTTCAAATACATCTTAGTATATTTATTTTTCACTAGGGTCTATTTTTAGCAAGCATGTCTTACTGCAGGATCCCCTAACATTATTGATGACTATTTTATTTCTTTACCAATCATAATAATGCATTCCTTTCCACACCGTTACTTTTACAGAAATTAATATAGATACAGCATAAACAATGTATATTTTAAAGGGGTCATATGACGTTGCTAAAAAGAACATTATTTTGTGTATTTGGTGTAATGCAATGTGTTTGTGGTTTAAGGTTAAAAAAAACACATTATTTTCCACATACTGTACATTATTGTTGCTCCTCTATGATCCGCCTTTCTGAAACGCGTTGATTGTTACAAAGCTCATCGTTCTGAGAAGCGAGGTGTGCTCTGATTGACCAGCTATTCAGTGCATTGTGAAAACCCATTATAAATGAGGCATTTGTTGCATCCAGTGGGGACATAATTACTGATTATAATGACTTATACTGTCTTTTTACACGTCGCGTTGCATCGCGCCGCGTAAACATTACTATGTCTGCATTTGTGATTGGAGAAACAACAAACAACAAGTGGTACTCTACACAGCTCAATACTCGCGTTTGAATCGTCAGTGGCAAATTCTTTAAATGGGTCAATGACATGACGCCTAAATTTTCTGTCTGATTGCATTTTTTCAGATAAAAATTGGTTTAAATGCATAAAAAAGATGCCATATATAAGAAGTACCTCTCCCACATATGTACCATCTTTAATTTTTCAAAAAACATTAGTTATTTGTAATTTTTCTGTTATTCAAAGTGTCAAAACATCATGTGGTGCGACCGTCCGGCCATAACTGTTGTTTTGGAAACATCTTTGAAATTACCCTAAATTTATTCAGATGAATTTTCTGCACTATTTGGCATGTTTCCCAAAGTGTTTTGTAATCCTGAATAAAATTGCAAAGCATTTGTATTTATATTTCCATCATAATATTCAAACAAACTTTGTCCGGTAATCTCCATTTTATGAATTATCATGTGGTGCGACCATCAAGAAACTACCTTTTTGGTACTTTTATGTTGAAATCCATTCAAAGATAGGACGTTGCATCATACAACAATTTGCCAAGGACCCATAGAAGCATCAAGCAGGTTTGTAACTCTCTTTCAAATCTGGAAGAAAATAACCTTTTTAATAGCTGGTATGTAGTTACCTCATTTGGATATCATTTGGTATGACCTCAAAAAAACAATGAATATTAAGTTATTTCTACAAGCATTTATTTTTATTATAAATTTCATAGAGACCTTTCATGGGAAGCTAGCTTGTTTTGTTTAGGTGGCTAATTCTGTGCTTGTAAATTTTAACTGAATTTGAAAATATCATGTGGTGTGACCGAATATCATGTGGTGCGACCACTGCAGAGTGTTTTCCATTATAGATATATGTCCCAGATTCACAGTTTTTGTGCTTTTATATTCAATTTTTGGTTTATATACACAAAATACTTTATTTTAATATCATTTGGAATAGATTGTTATGCAGTTTGGGTCATTTTGAGCGGTTTATATGTAATCTTTGTAAAATATGAGAAAAAATGCAAAAAATAAGAATTTAGAGCATCTAATTTTCGTTTGGTAACTATGCATTTATTAGTAATTTGTTATATATTTATTAATAACTATTTTAATCTATTTTACCATTTTCCACTGCCTAGCAATGTAAAATAAACGCTCACTATAGGCAGGATGTTAATTCTGACCCTGCAGTCAAGCACAAGCTCCAGATGTAATTTTCTACTGTAAGAAAGATGTTTATGATTTCATCTCAGAACCTGAGCCAAATCTAAATTGACCCTTAGCAAAGACCCGCCCTTATTTACTGTTGCTGCGTCAGACAAACCATCCGACAAACCATGGCACTTTTATACCACACATCATGTTCTCATGCAGTGAAAAATACATCACGGAGCAAAGAAGACACTGACAACACGCCGACATACAAGAGAGAGCAGGTTACTTTCAGTATTAAACAAAATCTCAGAGTTCAAATTTTGTAATTTTTTTTTTTAAGAAATTCAAACAACAAATACTGTTTTGCGGCTCTTTAATGTGTTGTGACAGATCACTGTAGCACCTCAGTTCAAGTGGCATGTGACCAATCATCTCTTACTAGTTATAGCACAAAATAAACATGAATGAACATCAGAAGGTATCTTGTTTCAACTGTGAAAAGATTTCAATAAACACTATTTTTCAAGTTCAAGTCCACCGACGTTAATCTACTCTCCTGTCTGGTTTGTTTGTCGGACAGAAATGGCAGATTTGGCATTATGATTGCTCAGATTGCCTGTTAATCAAACTCCCGGCGAAGGGTCAGTTGAGCAGCCAAGGTTGGGCAAAGTTTAGAAATAACTTGGTCTAAAAAAAAAATGACTGCAGTTAATGCCATATGCTGAACTTTTCATACATGTTTCTTTAAATAGATTTTTAATGATGTTCTTTGTGTCATTTGGAGCGACCACTCATCATGTGGTGCGACCAATAATAGCAAGAACTGTATTAAATTAAAAATAAATTATCTAATTTCTGTGGCTGAAATATGAATCACTGCTATAGTATGCTTAAGTGAATGGTATTTTCAAAATATTTTTCTCAGTTTTATGCAATTTACAGAAAAAATAAGTCTGCTAACTACAATTAAGAAGGCAACTCTGAAATTATAGAACAAAAATATGAGATCATTATGTACAAAAACTCAAAAGAAATGCAAATAGTTTGTTTCTAAA
Source organism: Spinibarbus caldwelli (assembly GCA_039654775.1). Taxonomy (NCBI): domain Eukaryota; kingdom Metazoa; phylum Chordata; class Actinopteri; order Cypriniformes; family Cyprinidae; genus Spinibarbus; species Spinibarbus caldwelli. The sequence continues at coordinate 7,919,603 of CM077240.1, forward strand.
CACTTCAATTACTGAGAACATCTAAAAAAATGTTAAGCATGTTAAGGAAATTAATTAATTTTAATATAAATCATGGTCGCACCACATGACATTTTTTAAGGCTACGGCTGATTCATCTAGATGAAAAAACACTAAAATCACTTAATTTAAAATTTTAATATGAATGTATGTGTACACAACCTTCTTAATGTTTGAACAACTACAAAAGATATTATTATTTTTTGTATTTTAAAATTTGCCTGTCAAAAATCCTTATACGTCACTGACCCAAAAATGAAAACATACTTACAGGCTGTGAGTCAGAAGCGCCAGACTATTCTTGCAAAGTTGGAATTGCCCCACTTTATAGAAACAGCCTTTGAGCACAGCTGGCATTGTAGGCTACTCTCCCAGCTTCAGGAAATAGTCCTCCGTTAAAATGCGCTGCACACACTCTAATATTTGGGTTGAACTGTTCTGGAACAGTGTTGTAAATGCAACTTAACCACTGATTTCTAGTTGTATCCTCTTTTGGAAGCCCAAACAAAGTAGTTTCGCTTTCACAACGAAACACAGCATCTCCACAACATGGCGGCAGCAACAATACTACAGCGACAATAAAAATCACGCCGTATTTCTTTGCGTATACGTTTGGGCGGTGTTATGCAAATCTTCCCACACAGTGATGTAGATGTGGGGGCGTGTTTAAATGAGCCGTTTTAGGAGGGCGTGGACGAGTCTTAACTTTTATAAAAAGAATATCTCTTTGGGTTTGAGACTTTAGTCTTTGCTACTTTACGGATCTTATCTATGCACAAACAGCTTGTAACACTCCAAAGAGAAAGGAAAACATGAAATCGCATCATATGACCCCTTTAAACAATACTTGTTTATTATCTCCTAGATTTTGTTTTCAGCTTCTGAGAATAAAATGAGTAATTACAGCTGTTTAACATTACATTTGTATGTATGTTTACTTTTTACATAGGTTTAATCATATAGGTTTTATAGGTTTAAAATCAATGGTGATTATTAGAATTCTGTAATAAATAAATTGGTGTACTTGAGCTTTTTATGCATTAATTTTGATGCCTTATAAATCACTAGTTAAAACCTAGGATTGATATTTTAAATTGAGGATTGATCCTCTTGAAAGTATCAATGCTTCATGGTCTATCTTCTATTCCCTACTGATTTAATGAAGCATTTACAGCTTCAGTGTACTGACTGTAAGCACTTGCACCTGCATGGCTTAATCTTTGAGAAAAAAAAAAAACATAAGTTACTGGCAGGAACAACCTGGTTTATAGCAAAAATACATGCGTGATACACATACACATGCATGTACTGTATGTAGTCAGTTATATTTTACACAACCTATGCAGATAAGAGGGGTCACTTGTTATTAATGTTGGTTTCAAATACTGTAATTCTAAATATCATTTCTGTTCTAGATTCCTTCTCCTCTGTTTAGTTTTTGGTGTAAGTTGTTGCCCATAGCAATAAAGCAATAGATGAAAAAAGGAGGGAAAACTGTCACATGGTGGCAGAATACACACAGGAATTGATTCTGTTATTGCCTGCAGGGAAGTCAAACTCCATTTGTCATAATGTCAAGTTGAGCACTAAAAATACACCACTTCAACATGGCACACCTGCAAAGTGACCCCTTTTAAATGTGTTAGATCATTTAGCTCATTATGGGAGACAGATGGAGAAGCCTTTGTGTTCAGCCTCGCTGGAGCAGTTCTCATATGCAGCCCGTCTGAAATAACTGCGCTTTAGGAGGTTTGGCAGACGGTGAGATCAACTTTTCACAGCAGAGGTCACTAATTAAATGATTTTCATATCTTACAAATAACTTGCATTGTTTCATGATAGGTTCATACTGGTTGGCCTAAACAGTACTATAAACTGGCAATAAATAGATAGATAATTCATTAATTCATTCAATTCAGCAATTAAACTACTGATTGAACTATTGATGTTTGAATCAAACATTTAGACATAAAAAAGACATTTTTTCACATATTTGATACATCAGGTAATGTGGTAATTTACTGATCTTAACAGTTTTTTCCTTTGCATTTATAATCTCGGAAACATTTCAAGCATTTCTGTTTATTTAATTATTTTTCTGTTTATTTAATTTTTTTTTGTCATAAAGGTACATTTTACTTTGGTAGTCACAACTTTTGTATACACAATGTATATATAAAACAATGAAAACAACGATATTTTAATAATAATAGAGCAGGATGCATGTATTAAAAATGTAATTATAAATATTTCTTCACGCAAATTATCTTAGTAAAATAATTTTTAAATTTTAATTAATTTAAGTATTAAATAATTTCAGGATCACTTTTATTGTGGTGAGCATAATGGTGCAATGTAGTAAAATGATTATTTAAATTAAAAAAATACCTGCTGTATCATATTCAATACACGTTAAGAACACATTTATTTATTTTTTTTAATAAATAATGTATGAAATAGTAAGTAAGCATGCGTTGCTTAAATCAGGTAAATAATTAGTTTAAAATTATCTAAGCAAAAACTTCATGGAGGTGGACATTTTGGAAATTATATTAAAGAGTCCTTCTTGTATAAGTCGTAGTAACTTAGAAGGTTGTATACATAGTAGAGAAAATATTGATCATGTTATTAATCATGGCCCTAGAAAACCACAAATCAAAAATGAGATATGTGGCTTTATAGAGTTAAATGCTGATTTCGTTTTTTTTTTTTTTTTTTGTGTGTGTGTGTGTATGAAACACTGAACTTGGATGGATCGCATTCATGGAAAGTGCCATGTAAGAAAAATAAAGACATATATTAGGAACATGAATATGTCACTGTTGCTGATCCCAAGAGCTCATGAACACAATGCGGCACAGCTTCTGTTCTTTTGATGAGTCTCTTACTCTGAGCATTTGAATTGTAGAATCATTTTCAGTGTCGTGATCGAGAATAAACAATGTCTCCATCTGTGTAAACAAAGCACATGTAAAGTAGCAGATGAATATGACAGCTGATTTAACCTTAGTCTGATCAGTAAGAGGGGGTGTGTGAAGTGTGCCTGGCTTAATCATGAATGCTGAGTGAAAAAGTGGCTGCACTGTGTGATGGGCAGTCAGCTGTGTAAATGGAGCTTATTTGATGCTTCGATTCACTCACGGAGGAGTATGCAGATTCTCATTTGGACAGGCCTGACTCCTGGCCAATGCAGCCAACCAAGACACCTCGTACCACACACCCCCATTATGAAGAGGCGTTTGCAGTCAGATCACGAACTCACAACAAAGAGGGAATGATGTGAAATAGAGGAGCCAGTTGTACAAAAAGTCATTGATGGGAGCATTAGCTCAGAATGGGCAGAAATTAGAGAACAGAATGTTACACTTGTGTTTTCCAGAGTCAAACAAACATACATGTTCTGCTGTATTGTACAGGCATGTGCTTTAATTGGATTTGATAGTTTCACATCATTACTGGCCACACATCAGTTTATAAATTCACTAAATGAAGCCCTTGTTTTGTCAAGCCAAAATAGAAAATTCAAAATGACAAATTTAACACAAAGCAACATTCAATGTGGTCAACATTCGCTGTGTCATGATGAAGAGTTTTTAGCAACAGATTTCTCCGTCAGTAGTATTTCTCCATCGTTGTCTCTCAAAAATAATGTACATGTGCTGATATAAACACACTCCTGGGGCTACGTTCACACAACAAACCAAACCCAATTCTTAATTTTTGTGCAGTTGTCACATGACTTTTTGCATGTGACCTGGACTGAATAGGTGACTCCTGTGGAAAACACTGGAAAACCTGGCACGTTCATCGTAACATCAACACATTTTATAATATAAATGAATATATCATATTTTGCTTTAATAGGACATTAGAAGAGTTTTGATTTCTATTAACATCAAAATATATTTAAAAAATATTTTTGCACTCTGCTGTATATTACTTTGTATAATGAAATTAATTATTTTATTATTCACTGCAAAGGTCGATAAAATAACTTATAAGATAAATAAAATTCTGAATGTTGTGTTTTTGATTAAAAATCACAAGAAGCACAATCGCAATCTGTTTACAACAAAATCACTTGGGGGAAAAAAATAATTAAAATCCTATTCACATACAAAAATGCGCAAGAGAGGAGTTAAAAATGTCTGAATCAATGTGATAGTTATACAACGGCTATATTTATAAAAACCCATATATGTCACATGATAATAATTAGATTTGGGCCACATTCAACTTCAGTGTGAACATAGCCTACAGTGGAGTCCAAAAGTCTGAGACTATAATGGAAATCTGAAATTTTTTGTCATTGAAAATAAAAATATAAGACATTTAAAACTAAGAAACATCAGAACAAAAAAGCCTGAGAAAGAATATTTATTCTGCACTATTTCTAAATTACACTTAAATTGTTATGCTATAGAATAATAATAATTTGTTGATATAATTTGATTTAATTTATAATGAAAAAATGTATTAATTTAGAAAATAATGCAAAATAGCATAACTTTCACCAGTGGTCTCAGATTTTTGGACCCCAATAACTAAATCAAGCTTACAGTAAAACAAAAGCGCTATTTAAATAAAGGTGACTTGACTTGACTTGACAGTACAAGCACAATAAAGCAAGACATGGTCCATTGGCACTTTGTTTAAAAAATGGTCTTGTTGCTCTCTTTCATTGTCACTTTCAACCATTGTGTCAATTTCTAAAGTATTCTGTACATGCATATCAAACACAAAGAGCAGTATGTGTGCTTATATGTGAGACAGAAATGAAAGGCAGAAAATGTCTTGCTGTGGCGTCTCTCTGGAGACAATAGGAGCCCTTGACCATCATTACAACGGAAACTGCACAATGACACTTAGTATTAGCTTGAGTCAAATGCGGTACATTATATCATACATTGCTGTCTTCCACTGACTATTTGAAAAATCATTCAATGGCTTGACTGTAAGTGAAAACAGCTTAGCAATCAGAAAATCTGCGGATGGTTTGACCGAATTGAGACGCAGACCAAAGGTGTAATTGTTGCCCAGTGGGGGAGTCCGAAGCAACCGCTGAGATTTCTGTCACCTTGGTTCTACTTTTCGACAAAAATGTGAACAGCATGTTACTGCGTCCTGTTTGCCCTAGAACAGGACCGACTGCACTTCCTGCAGGCACGACACACTGACGCACAGCATCATGATGATTGGGTGCAAGCCCCCATTACCCTTCTAGCAGGAGTACGAGGGAGGGAAGGAAAGCTTATGTGTGTGTGTTGGTGTATCTGTGCCTGCTCGCAATAAATGAGCACTGTGCACCCATCCGTAGCGAACCTAATGGAAAAGCAAAGAGCATCATTACCTCAGATGATCTCTGGCGCTGTGCCTCCCCCCCATCACCATTCTTTGAAAAATATGGACTGGACATGTCAAAATCCCTTTTCTGAAGGACACGCACCATTTAATGGACAGCTGATGGGGTGAAACATCCTCAGGTGCAAGCTTGATTATCCCGTTCACAACTGTAAGCTATTTTGCGGCATTATTAACAGCATTATCTACGAACAGCATGCACATACTGCCTAATGTATCATCTACAAGCTTCTGAATTAAAACTTGCTAATCTCACGTGGTTCCAGTTACCAAAAAGGTTGCTAAAATTGCTCTTGAGTGTTTGCGTTTTAGTTTGACAAGGTTATGAAATGATGGGGCAACTATAAAATGCTAATTTTTTTCAAACCAATGCACCTTCAGAACTTTCCTTACGTTAATATCTTAAAAAATTCCCCTTTCTTATTTTGCATTTTTATGATACGTCACCATTTGGTCCCCCTTTTTACTTGTATTTGCAATAAAAACCATGTACTCGAGGATTCACAATCCTTACTTTGTCTGTTCCGGGGCTTTGGAAATACCTCCACTGCCTTGCTTGCTGTGAGCGAAAGCACAGATGAGAAGGGTTGATGATAGCATCAAAGTCATTATTCCTCCTGCTGCTCCACTGCTTTTCCCCTCCTCTTTTTGCCGCTCACAAAGAAAGGCAGTCTGATAAGCAAGAACACCCTAAATACTCAATTGTTGTTTACACGTAGTCGTGCAGACTATAGACGGCCTTGGCGTCTTGATTTCGGGTTCTGGATGGAGAGTGGTACTGCTTGTCTTTCTGCAGGTTCAACCTGTCCGGCACCGACTTCTCTTGCTGACGATCGTCCGCTTGTAGCTTTTCCTGGTGTAGTTTCTCTCGATGCGACTCCTCTCGTTCCGGCGATTCAGTCTGACTTTGCTGTTCGCGGTGCTGCTGTTTCTGTTGGTCGCGGTTCGGCTGCTCCTGGCGCAGCTTCTGCTGTTTTGGCTTGTCGGGGTGGGACGAGCCCGAATCCAATGGACCGCCTCTTCTTCCAGGACACGATAAGCAAAAGATTACGCCTGCGGCTAAAAGGAATCCTGCCGACACAAATGCCACGTACACTGCCGCGCCTGGCTCGTACTTGCTGCTTTTGGGCACTTTGGAGTCCATAAACGTAGTGATGACCTCATTGGTGAACCAGGATGCGGGCACCAGACACAGGACCCCTGCTATGACGAAGCAAGCCCCTGCGGAAATCGCCGTATGTCCCTTAGAGCGATAGCTGCCACCCCAGCGAGTGCATTTCAGCCCTAGGGCGGCCAGGCAGAGTCCCATTGTCGCCATCATGCAGGAAAGCACCATAGTAGTGCGTGCAGTCTGGAGATAAGCCGGCAATGCCAACACCGAGTACTTAAGCGAGCAGCTGAAGACTCCGGTGCTGTACCAGGTGCAGTCCATCCACAGTCCCTGCATCTGCGAGATGGCAGTCATGATGTTGGAGCCCACATCTGCACTCACCTTCCAGTTTGGTAGCAGAGTGGCCACCGTGGCACTCACGACTCCCAGTACCGCCAGAATGAAGGCAAACATTTGCATGGTGGAAGACGGCATCGTCGGTCCCTTCCCCCTGCGGCCGTCCCTCTCACCTTGCAGTGGCCCTCGGTGCGCTGCGTTTCCCTATCAGCCCGGCGCAGGACCTGACAGCAGTTAATTCCTCCGCACTGGCTCTGCAAGGCTGCGATAAAAAAACGGAATGAGAATTGAACTGAGTGAACAAGCGTGACGGTCTGACAGATGAGGCACGGGGTCTGATGACTGAAAGGGAAAGCCGCAATTTTTTCCAACCCTATCCTTATTTGGGACGTTTATATTTTAGTACACCCTGAACCAGTCAGCGTTTTGGGAGGAAGTGACTTTGAAGCGTTGTTGAAAGGCTAATTATTTTTTGACTTCGCCATTGCAGAAACACCCTTTGGCATGGGTGATGCTGTTACAAGAATGCATAAAAATGGCACACAACCGCTGCAAGGTAGAAATTTAGCCAATTATCTGGGCTGTTTTGTCTGAGTTAATTGATTTTTTTTTCCTTATCATTGCAAACCATTTGACAGCTTGGAAATTAGAAAGAGAATGAAAATTACTCCTATCTTTTGTTGTCCTTCAAACGGTGATGAATCTCATGAATTGATCAAGACAAGTGCATTGTGAGAGTGCATTCTGTTTCATTCATTTCAGAACAAACAGAACTTACCCTTTCACTGGTGCGCTATGGTGATCTTCTGAAGAGATTTCCTCTAGCTTCTGAAGAAAAGGAAAAGAAAAGAGAATTGCTGTAAAAACAAGCAAAAACTACTGTAAAACCGCCTCTTTCTTTTTCAAATAACATCTCCTTGGCAACCCAGCACAAGTCTGAAAGCTTTTCAGTGTCCTATAAAAGAACCCCCACATCTTCCTGTTGTGAGTGACTGGATGTTTCACCATGTGATCAGTAATCACTGTACCGCTGGACTCCTCACTTGAAGGTCATTCAGTCAGAGAACACAGAGTATAGGGAATGTCATGCAAGGTAAAATGCAAGGAGAGGTGATGAAGATAGTAAATACTTTTTTCGGCATTAAAAAAAACACACAATGTGCAGCTGGAAATCAATTCTTATTACTTGTGGCAGGCAATTATCTATGGCTGCACTGGTGTGATTCATTTTTGATAAGTAGCAAAGGAGGAAATTGCATATAGGTCTGCTACAAAGAAACATGTTTTCTGTCACTCTTTCTGCCGCTGTAAGAGAAAACTGCTAAATGGACAAAGACAGTTTTTCAAGTATAACGTACAATAAACATTTATGTTGTTTAAGTTGTTGTTTAAGTTGTTTAAATTTATGTTGTTAAAGATCTGATAACAAATGAGATGTATTGCCTGTAAAAAAGGAGATATCATTCGCTTTTGATAATGTGTCATTTTTATACTAACAATGACATAATAATGACAATGCAGGGGAAATGTATGCAGTTTGTATGTAAATTGCAGCATTGCATAATCCATCATATCATAAACAAGATGAATGATTATTAATGCATGAACTCACACAGAATGCCCATGAATTTTATGTAGCCTACCTTTTTAAGTATCTTTTTTTTTTAGTATGTCACTGTATGTGGACAGAGACAAATCATGTAGATGAATCATGTCTATACTCCACTACAGTATCTCATAGGAAATAAATTATAAAGTAGTCTATATGATTATACTTTATGCACTCTACTATGTGTACCCTCCAAAATAATAGGCTACAATTAATGTGTCCATGCTACTGTTGTCAGTGTACTATTTATTTGTCTCATTCCTCACATCTGAACACAGTGCATACTGTACAAAGAGCACAGCAGCAGAAGTTTATGATGTTATTCACCAAATTTAAATTTTTAATAAAATTTTGCTGGCAAATGAATGTTTAAAAAGAGAAACAGTGGGACATTTAGATTTGTGACATTCAACGAACAAACATCTTATAGTAAATGTGACACTGCAGAAGTAATTTACAATTGAATTTTGAAGTCTTTCTCACACTCATGCTTTTTTATCGATTGTTAGTTTAGAAATGTTTAGAGTCTGTAAGTCTCTTTTGAGTCACAGTGCACTAGCAGCATGTTTAGCCTCTGGCTGTTTGCAGGGCGTGGGAAGAGAAAATGGAAATGTACTTTTCTCATGGGGATGTTTTTCACTCACCACAACTCACTTGTTACTGCTCATAATTGCTTCTTTTCTTTTTATGGTCATTATATAATCTGTATTTTCGAAACTCTTATTAAAGTTTAAACTTAAATTTTTAAAGCTAAAGAAACAGCTGTTGAAAAAGAAGGTAAAAATTACTTTGGTGAGTAAATAAAACAAATACTCACCATCCAGCTGGTAGTTTTAAGATTACATGTTTCATATTTAATTGTAAGAATAATCTGAACCTTTCTTATCAGTAGTGTTGTGAACAAAAATATCCATCATGACTTGCACACCTCAGTGACAGATTTGTCTTCCAAAGTTAATCTAGCATGCATAACATTTTTTATCATGTTTTTATCCAGGTGGTGACGTCATGAAATATTCCTTGCATAAGCACACCAAAACAAATACTGTTTAAGTTGAACTACGTCACAATGTTTATTTAATTATTTAGTTATTTATTTTTTGTGTGTGATCATGATGCATGATGTACACTGTCTAACAATACACAATGGAAAAATAAAATCATTATATTTATTTTAAAATTAGTTTGTAAATATTTTATATTATTAATAAAATAATGCAAAATACAATTTCATATTTAGTTCAAAATTTTTATAGCTGATAAATTTTCTCAATTCAGCATTTCAGTCTTTAGCAGGGGTGGCAAAAGTTTTAATTTTGGTCTCTATATAGGCTACCTATTGATTTTTCATTATTGTTTTTAAATGCAGTTTTAACACTCACATCAGCAAAACAAGATATTAGGGCTTTGATTATCCAGAATGTGTTTTTTTGTATTGTGTGTGTCGTATGTTTTCCTTTCTTACTGTCATTGAATAAGTATACAGTAAATGAAAATGTTTAAAGGGCATTGCATACTGAGTCTGAAATTTTCGTCTGTAATTTTCGCACGTTAAAAATAAATAGGACCTCACGTTGTGTCAATCACCTTTACACACTGCGTCCGAAACTTTCGTCCGTCATAAAAAACTTCAGATCAGCTTCGATTTTCTGCGTTTTCGCATCCGTAGCAAGCATTTTGATAGGAAAGGATGACGAATCTGACTTTTTGGACTTTTCAGACATTTGTCAAAATCCCTATATAAATCTTTACATTTAATACAAAGCTGTTTTATTTTCTTGTCTATGTACTACTTGTCACATCTCATACAAAGTAATAAACCTAAATTAGTTTTTTAGAGCTTTTTAAACATCTTGAAATCCAAGGTGAACAGGGTCAGTAATGAAAGAGCATCTCACAATAGCGGCCCACAGAGCAGTGGCACAGGCTGTATATCTGTCATTAAACAATGAGGGCTGCTTGTTCCAGCCGGTGGTGGAAGCACATCTGCGCAGCCCTGCACCATCACTGCTTCTCCACAGTCACAGATACATTTGAGTAAAACGACACATTTACCACTGTCAATGCTGCTGTCACTGTCACCTACCATCAAATGAGAAGCAGCATTATTTGTACTGATCTTTAAATGTCTAAAATGTGATATAGACCTACAAAATTCTTTGAGATGGTTACAATTAAGACATCTTTCATTTACCCAGATACATACAGTACACTCCGGTTAAGCTGTATTTATTATATAGAGAAAATCTCAACTCCTTAAATGCTTGCATCATCGCAAAATATAAACTATACTGCTAAACGCAACTATACGGCATTTTTATAGTATTGACATTAAAATCATGATTTTCTGTAAAGCTGCTTGTGCACAAATAATTTGACATGACATCTGACAAACTTAAAATCATTGTAGTGAATTAAAAAGAATCACTCCAACTTTATTTCCACACTTTCTAAATAAAACATGAGTGTTCCTTGCCCATGCAAAAATGAATTGGCATCACGATGCACGGAGTTCATCTGAGTGGGTTTTTTAGCACATAATGTGGTTGCTAAAGGTGTTGGATTTTTTTAAGGAGTTGCTATGTGGTTTCTAAAGTGGTCTGAGTGGTTTTTAACAACATTATGCAGACATAAGGTGTTCTTTTTAGCACGTCACTGTGCAGTTGCTGCCGTGTTCAC